>JAVCKT010020042.1:0-10803 GCA_032273925.1 Rhynchotus rufescens | reverse complement strand
TCCGAGGAGCTGCTTTCCAGCAGGTCGACCCCTAATCTGTACTGGTGCCTGGGGTTATTCCTCCCCAGGTGCAGGACTCTGCACTTGTCCTTATTGAACCTCATGAGGTTCTTCTCTGCGCAAGTCTCCAGCCTGTCCAGGTCCCTCTGGATGGCAGCACAGTATTCTGGAGTGTCAGCCACTCTACCCAGCTTGGTATCGTCTGCAAACTTGCTCAGGGTGCACTCCGTGCCCTTGTCCAGGTCATTGATGAACAGGTTGAACAGCATGGGGCCCAGTACTGATGCCTGGGGGACACCACTGGCCACAGGCCTCCAACTGGGCTTGGCCCCATTTATCACCATCCTCTGAGCTCTGCCATCCAGCCAGTCCTTGATCTACCTCACCGTGCGCTTGTTGAGACCACTCTCCCGGAGCTTCTGTATGAGGATATCATGGGAGATGGTGTCGAAAGCCTTGCTGAAGTCAAGGTAGACAACATCACACCTCTCCCGTCATCGAGCCGGCCAGTCATCCCATCATAGAAGGCTATTAGGTTCATCAGGCATGACTTCCACTTGGTGAATCCATGCTGACTACTCCTCAACACCTTATTCTCCTTCATATGCCTACAGAGGCTAGATGAGATTTTTGCAGCTTTGCTTTTTAATAACTGGCTTATGTTCAGTTATGTTGTTTTACTTCAGCAATGTTAGTTTTGAATTCTCTATTTAATCTTTTATGTGCTCAGATTTACATAAATCTGAACCATTAGCAAGGCTTTGATTCAGACTGCTAAAGGTAGAAGGATAATTAGAACTTTGAAAGAAAAATAAAATAGAAATAAAACTGTTTATTGTTAGTTCAGAGATAATGCTTTAGTCTGCCTGTTATATTCAGAGAAGCACCATAAAAATATAGTTTAAAGTTCCATTTGGATATGAGAAATAGACAGTGAAATGATGTGAAATCTGCCTTTCAAGCACCATTTACTTGCATTAATGCATATACAGAACACCTGGATGACTCTAAAAACTTTGTGTCTCTGTCTCTCCATCTGCCTCTCTCTGTCCAGGTGCCACAAGAAGCCATCTTTCTGATTTCAAGAAACACAGAGCAGCGAGGATCGATCACTATGTAGTTGAAGTGAATAAGTTAATAATCAGGTTAGAAAAGGTAAAGTTGCTGCTGCTTGACATTCCAGCCTTCTGACTGTTTCCTACAGATTATCTTTCTGTATAAGGAGTATCCATTTAACTAGTTATGCACTTTATAAAGGACAGTAGTTTGTTACTGTTTCTGCATACATTATATTCTTTCTCCTCCCTGCCCCACCCCTTTGTGTACTGTGCTTTCTCTACTCTGTGCTGGGGATATGGTTTTTGTTTCTTAGCTTTTATTGCTACTTTTGACCGTGAAGATGTTATTACCTTGTGCTTCAAGTACCATCTGTCTTCTGTATATTATATTTTTCTGTGTTTTAAGTTTCTCTGTAATGTTTTCCTTACAATTCTTCCAGATTCTTATTCTTCCTTATCTATCTATTACATGTTTTACTCTAGATTTTTTTTCTGCTCAGATACAGTAATGATGGATGCTGTAAGAATTATTGTACACGTTTGTTGTTTAGTGCTACTTATGTGAATAGTACTTTAGAATTGAGAGTCCTAGCCTAAAAAAAAGCACTTTTCTCTCCCAAAAATACAATTTCTTTGAATGTATGTTATTTATCTTCTTTTAGCTTACATCTTTTGACAGAGCAAACACAGAGTCAGCTAAAATAAGAGGTAGGAGTGAGCTTAACTCAAACTCTTTTGTCAGTTGAGGAATGCATTTGATGAATATCTCATGCTGTGTATATTCCCTTTCTCCATCCGATTCCAGCTATAGAAAAGTCTGTTGTGCCTTGGGTCAGTGACCAGGATGTTCCATTCTGCCCAGACTGTGGCAGTAAGTTCAGTATTCGGAACAGACGTCACCACTGCCGCCTTTGTGGTTCTATTATGTGCAAGAAATGCATGGAACTTGTCAGTCTTCCTTTGGCAAGTAAGTGGCTGATGGCACTTTCTACTTTCATTGTCTCACCTGAAATGCTAACTGTATCCCAGTTGTTTTTGGCACTAGAATCAAGTTGATTAAAATATTTGGCTTGTGTGGAAAAACTTCTTAATGGTTTGTTTAACTCCATGCAGACACTTGTCTACACAGCAGACATTGTTAACAGTAAGAGAAATGATTATACATTCTTGTTCTTTCTTCAGATTTTTAGAAACATTAAATAACACAGAAAGTGTCACCAGAGGTAGTAGTATTCCTAAATATTCCAAAATCAGTCTTTGGAGTCTTATTAATTACTATAACTGTGAAGGAGTTATCTTTTAGAAACATAATTGTCCAAGTCTTCACGTCAAAGGTGGTTGTGGATATATTTGATCTTTTTCATGGTGTTTAAACACTGACATTAAAGAAATTCAGCCATGAACCTGTAAAAAGCCCTACCAACTTTAATTTCCTCCTCTAGTGCATTGAAGAGGAGACTATTTTCTGTGGAAATAAATGCCATTAACTTGGCTGTTTGAAGGGATGAAGTGTAAAGCATGGGAAGTGTCACTGTAGCTTTTTTCCAATCCTTATTCTATAGCCATGCAAGTGCTAACATGAGACTGCTTCTAAGTGTTGGCAAAGTCAGAGGTTCCCAGCAGTCTGCTCTCCAGCACCTTTTGGCTTTCAGCAAGATTTGAAGTAAAGACACAAATTTTGACTTGTAGTTTCATTTGTCATAGATTCCCTGCATGTTTTTCAGTAGTCACTGTAAAATTATCTGAATGTGACTTTCAGATAAACTCACCAGCGCCAGCAAAGAGGCCTTGAGTTCTCATACTAGCCCAAACTCCTCACCTAATAGTGTCCATGGTTCCCGCCGTGGCAGCATTAGCAGCCTAAGCAGTGTGAGCTCAGTTATGGATGAGAAAGATGATGACAGGATCCGTTGTTGTCGGCACTGCAAAGACACACTGCTGAAAAGAGAACAACAGATTGATGAGAAAGAACATACTCCAGAGATTGTGAAACTCTATGAGGTAAAGCAAGCTCCTTGCTGGTTTCTTCTTGTTGTTTTCCTCCATAGTTAATACAGCTGTATCTGTAACTGTGATTTCTGGCTTGCTCTCTCATATCCAGCATCTGAATTTATAGCTCATTTATTATTCCATTGCATGAGAATGGAGTCTACTGGGTGTTCATGTCATCTAGTAAAGATATATATGAAGTGATGGAGCCAGTTGCTATATAGAATTTATATCCTTTAGTAACTTGAATCTTCATTTTAGGAACACTCTCCATTTTCAAGAGCATTCAATACTTTATGTTCAAATATACTTTGAAAACACTTAATAATACTTAATGATAATTGTCAGGTATCTTCAGCAGTCTGCAAAACACCCAGGTTAGTACTGATGGGAATATCTGTTGATTCTCTGAAATTGACTAGAAGTTGTCCAAGTCACCTACTAAAACATCTTCTGAATTCAAGTTCAGTGTGACTGAGTGTAGAGGCTCTTTCTGTGTTCCTCACTGTGCCATCTGTGTTTTGAGGAAAACTGTGAGGACCTTGTGATCTTAACTTGCAAGACAGCTCTCATCACCATTAACTTTGAATGTGCACAGAAAGTATATGAGAAGTTTGCATTTCTTGCATTAGTGTTTTAAACCAAGGTGGTGTTTTTTTTTTTTTTTTTTTTTTTTTTTTTTTTTTTTTTTTTTTTTTTTTTTTTTTTTTAAAGAAACTCCGACTGTGCATGGAAAAGGTTGACCAGAAAGCACCTGAATACATAAGGATGGCAGAATCACTAAAGTAAGCCTCATTTGCTGATTGTGTTCATGAATATGATGCACTTTCACTCCCTACAAGAGAGAGAGGAAGGAAGCAGTGGGGTTTTAAGAAAAACTGATACTACAATCTGTGTTTTTTATCTAGCTGAATACCTGTCCAAATGGCATTGTTTATTAAAGTAAGTCTTAAAGTTTGCAAGAACCATCCTGGTGATGAATTGTTAATTAACTATGCTGAAGTTTTGGTACCTGGTTTGGAGATTTGAATTAGTGTTTTTGTTTTCACAAACATGTAACAAACGTGGAGATAGTTGATAAAGGTGATACTGTAAATTTAGTCTAGAGTTGGAGAAATGCGAGAGTCTTAGCAATTATTAAATAAAGGCTCTGATTTAAGTGTAGTCAGAATGTTAAATTATAGACCAGCATGTTATCAGCAAGTAGTTAGCATAGGTATCATAATTATCTTAAGAGATTTAAGAGACTTACCCTATTGGTTAAAAGCAAAATAAGCCTGCTACTTGTCACAAATACTAAAGATGTGAGTAACTGTACAAAAGTAATGAAGGCTAGAAAGTTATGTAATACATTTCTTGGCTTTGTTTAAAAAAAAAAATAATCAGGATTGTTATTATGTTGCTAAAATAGGTAGCTTTTGAGGAGTTTCTGAAGACAAAGTGCTGTAGAACGAATGGATTGAATGGATTTTAGGAAACTCTTCCAAAGGAGGGATGAGTAGGATGTTTTGGAAAATTATCCTTCTGTTTTGATTTTTTTGGTATTTAATATGTGTTGGCAAAAATGATTTTAAACTTGAGGAAGCAAGCAGCATATGTAAGTCAGTGAATTGTGTATGCAGTTATTGGTCAGATCGTCACTCCTCTCCAACTTGCTATGTCTGATCACCTAATGAAGACCACTAGAGTATGCTCTTGAAAGGATTGTAACAGTAATTACATTTTGCATTTCTGTACAGCCTTTCAAAAAAATTTTTACATGTTTTCCCCACATCACACTTTAAAAATTTAAATAGATACATTTATTTACTGGATTTATTATGTAGCTGTATTTTATTCCTGTAGAGGCCTGTACTGAATATAAGATCTGGTCACTGATGACTGGGCAGACCCATTATGGGTATTAGTTTTGCTAATTAAGAGATAAATAGCAACACAGTAGCCTTGGTGTGACACTTCGTTTATTCTTACATGTGTGGTTATATTTGTTAAACTGTAGTTTAGTAGCACTTGAAATGTCTGTTGGACAGATTTCAAAGTAATACTGAATTATTAATAGTAGAATCTCATAAAGAGAACTGCTTTTTAGTAGTGCTGCTATTTAACTGGGGTAACAAATTTCTCTAGCTAAATCTGCAAAATGATATCAAGTTATACTGCTGTCTTGCAGAGGAGAGAACTGTGTGCAGTGGTCTGCGATGTCACAAAATGAACTCTAATAAATCTATGCCATTTTTTCTGATCTGATGATTGCATAATTGTTACGCCGTAGTTCATGTTAACAAAAACAGTTTTTGCTTTGGCTAAAAATTTGCTATTTGATTTTGCTAAAAGCACTATTCCCAAATGAAAGAAGTAAGTGTAGAATGTTAAAAACCTGCTATGCTGTGGTTGCTTTTTCAGGAAAGCTAGTATAACTGAATAATTAATAACTGAAGCAAAATAAATACAAATCTCCTGATTAAAGTATATATTGGACAGAAGCAGCATCATATTAGTGAAAATTAAGATGCCTGGCTGGTATTCGGTCTCATAAATCCTGAGATCTTATGGACAGAGATGCAAAGTTTGAGAGCATGATCATTACTTTTTATGTTTTATAAAAGGAGAGGGAAAACTGAAAACCAGTAGTCTTCCCTAGAAAATCCTAATTTGTTATCAGTAAATGAGATTCCCATGAACTAGGTATTATTATGTTGCCCTGTGGGATTGTAGGCTTTTGCTTTCTGAGAACAAGGAAGTAGCAATAGTTGGTTTACTATATAATGGTATAGTTTTATATATATATATATGTGTGTGTGTGTATAGTAGTAATATATATTTTTTTCTGTCAGAAAGGGTTTTTTTGAAAAAAAATTGTGAAGAGTTAGCTATATATATATTTCTGGTATTCTGATAATCTTGGGATAAATTTTAGTGTGGTATATGTTGCTAGTTGGATGCATGACATAATAAACTTGTGTTTATCTTTCAGTGCTGGGGAGATGACCTATAATCTTGAACATGCTAATGACTTGAGGGTGGAGATTCAAAAAATGTACGAGTTGATAGATGCTTTAAGGTAAAGGAAGATTTCTTGCTCGCTTTCTGTGTTTATCGTAACAAAGCAAATTTGGAATTTTTCTTCTTCAGCAGAGTTTGTTATCTCTTTCTCTTACAACTCTTCTGCAGTTTTTATTATTCTCAACTGTGGGGCTCTCTGTGTAGCATCTGCCTACTTATTCGTATGGGTAATGAACTTGTCTGCTCAATTGTAAAGGGAGTTTTGAAAGAGTTACTGTTCCTGTGTGCCATCAATTTCTGCTTTGTTTTCCAGCCTTAAAAAATAATGCATTCCTCTGCATTGAAAATGACTAAGCACAGAGGAAGCAAATATAGTTGTAAAAAACATTATCATTTCTAATTGTCAGAATGATTTACCTCAAAGGAAAACAGATTGTTTTTTTAATCTAAAGTTCTCTTCATTACTACTTCTATTCCTTTTCTCTTGAATTTTCCCTTGAGCTTGTTCTTGAACTTAGGAGCTTGTATCTGTGTCTTGATTCAGTAAGAAGATTTTGAGTCTCGGTTTGCATGAAGAGCTCCAACCCCATCCTAAAACATTGCAACTTCAAAGAATGATAAGATACTCAGCAACACTTTTTGTTCAGGTAAAGGGATTGTATGTTATGAGCTGATTGTGAATTTTATATCATATTCTCCTTGCTAGCCATCTCCATCATTTGAAACTGTTTTGACAGAAGGTTTAGCTCTACACATTTTCTACAAGTCCTCTAAGGACTTAAGGTAGCTTTAAGTGAGCTAGCTTTAATGGAGACAGTGTAGTCTGAGCACTGCTGTTTGGGGATGAAGAGGAAAGCATGCTTTGCATCTCGGCTTTGTGCTTCTTGCTGAGGTCTTGACCTAGGTAATGATATAATAAATGCCAGTGGAGCTGTGCTCAGGTGTAACTAAAAATTTGCAGGAGTGACTGAAGCTCTGTTTATTTGTGGTATTCTCTCAGTGGTATTTCTGTTCTTGAGTACTTGAAGACTGGCTGAATGCCTGCAAGCAGCACTATAAATGCTTAAATTTTTGCCAGGAAAAGCTCCTTGGTCTCATGTCCCTGCCAACCAAAGACCAGTATGAAGAGCTGAAGAAGAAAAGATTGCATATGGTAAGAGTGAAGACCTATTACATATGTTATTGGGGCCTTCTACAAAGTTGTAGCTATGTACACATTATGTTATTTTGTGGGATTGAAGTTTATGTTGTGTACCCATTTGCATGAGTGTGAGACTTTGTTAGGTCATAATAGACCATGTCTAGAATGAGGATGCCTCTTCAGAGAGGAGGTGTTTTTGTGTGTGTGTGTGTGTGGTTTTTTTTTATCTGAAAAAGGATAGAGAGGGAGGATATCATTGATATTTCAGTAAACCAACTTTATCTCGATGTAAAAGCTGAGAATCCTGCTGTGTGTTTGGTGCAGTTGCCTGAGGAAGAATAAATTTTCGTTCTCTAAGATTTGGTGATACATTGTATTTCATAATCTAATCATATTAATGACCTTTAAAATTGTGTGATGCTTCATTTACAGAAGTGGCTTCTGTGTTCAGATGTGAGCACTCTTGACACAGTTACATTTTTTTGCAAATTTTGCACAGCTGCTACTTGCTCTGTATGCAGGACCATCAGTGCTTATGCTCAGCCTCAAGTTTGTACAGGCATATATGATGAGATTTTGAGAAATGTCTTCACAGATGAACTAAACAGAAGCATCTAGGTAGTACTATGAAAACAGACATTTCCCATAGTGTGATACTCACTTGTCTTTGAACATATTCGTGTTGTGAGGTCAGCTTTTTCACATTGACCTGAATGCTAAGGTACTTACTGGGCAGATGTATTTCTGAGATTGAGAGAATCAATTTAACAGAATTCCTTGCAAATACCTGTGTTTGTGCAAATACCTGAAAAAAACACCTAGGTGTTTTTTTTCTAAAGAGTGGGGAAAGTGTAAATGAACAGCATAACCCAAAATGCTGCTGATCTCTTTCAGTGGGAGCCAGCATTGTCTTAGGTAGATATCATTAAATTCTTGTAGCTAGAGATATAAAAACTGATCTTTTCAAGCTTATGGTGTTCTCTTAAATGTCGTCTGTCTTAGGTGACCCTTGAAGCATACAGAAAACAAGAAGAAAAGCAGAAAGATTTGATCTCCAGATCTGCAGCCACAGTTAATGGTGATGCAACTCATCTGAAAAAAGGAACAGTAAGGAAATCTGAAGGCTGGTTACCCACATCTAGCATATCTAGAGAAAGAGAGATAGCAGACCCGCTTCTTCAGCAGATTGACAATATCACATCCTTTATTAAGCAAGCAAAGGCAGCTAATCGAATAGATGAGGTCCATATGTTGCAAGAGAACCTGAGACAACTTCAGGATGAGTATGATCAGCAGCAAACTCAGAAAGCTATTGAGCTTTCTAGAAAACAAGCAGAAGAAGAGGAGATGCAGAGGGAAGAACTTCAGGCTCTTTGTGAAAAAGAATGGGAAAGAGAACACCACAAAGTTGTGTCTCAGCATACAAGGACATGTTCCTTAGACTTCAGAGAAGTCAAGCAACATCAGCATGAAGTTGCAAAAGAGGATCAGAACTTGATAGCACCTGCTTTGGATTTAGATATTACTCAGATCGAAAGGAATTCAAGTTTTAAAACTCCAGTTGTTGAACAGCTGCCAGCTAAAGAGCACTTGATTGTCCAGGTCAAACTGCAGAATGTCCCACAGTGTGATAGAGACAAAGACCAAAATCAGACAGCATCTCTAAACCCCTTTGAAGATGATGTAAATACTCCTCAGTTGGAGGAAGACCCTACTAACCTGTTTGCCAAAGGGACTTCTCAAGTAACTTCTTTTTCTAATACAGCTTTGCAGAATGACAAAAAGGAATATAATCCATTTGAAAATGAGGAGGAGGATGAACAGCCTGATGGAGCAGCCATCAGTACTTCAAATCCCTTTGAAGAGGTTGGAAATACATCTCAAAAGGCCCGGGACAATTGGAATTCTGGAAATCCATTTGAAGAGGGATCCTCTACTAATCCCTTTGAGGTGGACGATGACAACGAGCTCTTGGGAGAGGAGATTATTGAGGAAGAACTGCTTCTCCAACAGATAGATAATATTAAAGCTTATATATTTGATGCCAAACATAGTGGACGAATGGATGAGGTGGAAGTGCTGACAGAGAACTTGAAGGAATTGAAGCGCACGCTAGCAAAGCAGAAGGAGAAATCGACCTGCTGAAGCAGCAACGGGGTCATGTAATGAATATTTGAAGTTCATTGTGCAAATATGTTAAGGCAGAGCAAATAATTATAGAGGAATATAGGTTATGAGAGGGAATTGTAATCTTGAGTTTTATGCACTTTCATTTAGACATTTCCACTACTCAATCTTGGAGAATGAAAATTGAAGAATGCTGGCATGCTGCTGGTCTCAAACACTTTAGTAATAAATTTTAAAGTAACTTGTTACAGCCCTTTTTAAGCTGATTGGTCTTATCATGTGCTTATTTTTGTCAAAATGTGTAAGTGTTAATAGGGTATCAATTCAGAAATGGTTGCAAGGTTGTCTTGTCATCTTCCTCCTCCTCATTACCTCCTTTCTGTTTTAGAGTTATTGTAATGGTTGTAATATTGGCCTTTCAAAAGGAGCTTCAACTAATGGGAGACCAAAACTTTTCTAAAATTCCTGTGCCTCACATGTCCTCCAATAATGACAGTAGTGCAAGTGTCACAGGTGAAATACAGCCTTAATGTTAAAAGGCTTGTGATTCTTCAGCTGCAGAATATATGGGCTGCAGATGAATTATGTGCAATACCAATACGTAAAAGGGACTTCATGAAAAGAACTTGTAAACTGATCTCATTAGTAGCCTTTTTGTGCTTATAAAAATTCCAAAGTAAACTTTGGAGGCTGCCTTTTTAGCCCTTTTAGTTTCTGAAGTGCTCTAAAAGTTACAGTGTTACAGAGAAAGCTGTGCTGGGGTCAGAGACATACTTGTGTGCGAGTTATTTAAACACTAATTCCTAGGGAGCAGAGCATCAGGTTAGCACTGTTTCAAATAATATCCAGGGCAGCCTTCCTCGTTACCTTGCAGAATCTGTGCATCCCTTCTCTAGGTGACAGGATGATCATGTTTGCAGATCTGTGGGACTGAAACCCTCCATGCAGGGCATTTGAGGAAAAGAAATCGTGTTTACAGTGGAAAGCTGAAGTACCACTAAACTGGAATTCTGTGGGAGCTGGAGACAAAGTTTGTGGCTGTGATAGCATCAGCAGGCAGTTCTGGTTTATATTTAATCCTGCATAGAAGAAATATGAACATGTCTGTCTTAAATAAGAAGCTTCTCATCAAGCATTTTGCTTATGATTTTGTGATCTGGGGTATGACTGTGGTTTAAGGTCAGCACCTGTGATGTACAAGGGCTCAGAGCTGGGCATCTGAGGACACAGTATCTATAAAACTGTGGGATCATCTCGGGACAAGTGAGCCGCTACCTCCGCACAAGGCCGACCCCGAGTTTCTGTGGAGGTCAGAGTGTGATACACCTCTGTCCAAAAGGGTGGTGGGGGAAGGTAACCTGAAGGATATACTTATTTAAGGTGAAATAGCAGAAAACAGGGCAGCTCACACTATATGGCACTAATACCATTAGGCTTGCTCAGGCGTGCAGGCTCTTAGGGAACGGGGACACTGCATTTAGCTGT
>JAVCKT010020041.1:0-14406 GCA_032273925.1 Rhynchotus rufescens | reverse complement strand
CCTGCTATCCCTTCCTCTACATTTGGGGATCCCGCTGATTTTAGTGGAGGCTGGATCCACAGCTTCTGATCACGCTCTCTGTTAAGGAAAAGGTACAAGAGCAACAAAAAGCACCTCACTCAGGCACGCTGAACTTGATGCCCTTGCTGATTTGCAGTAGGGTTTCTCTGCACTGTCTGCAAGGTGGTACTCAAACATGACTAATGTACAACAGCAATACAGGGCTGCATTATACATTAGTGCCTAGCAGTGAATACACTGACATTTCAGCTCCCTCATAAAGATACAAGCCATGTTCTCTTTCAAGGCCTATTATTATTTGCCTCTCCTCTCCTCTTTCTGGTTTTCCTCTTTCTGGTTTGCCTTAAGAACTTGTGCTTCTCACTGTCATTGCTCAGTGTTGGTCGTTACGTTGGAAAAGCAGGAATCTGGTTGCCTACTCCAGTTAAATTTCAGCAGGTCGAGAGACTGCCAGGTCTGTGCTGGCTTCAGAGACTGCCTGCCTTGTAAAATCCAGCTCTGGCTAAGCCTGGGGGAGGAGGCAGGGCCAGCAGAGCCCTTGGCCCAAACCTCATGCTCACATGGCTCCCCTCTGCTTCAGCTGCTTGCACGGGGGACCACCACGTGTGGGGCCAAGAGGAAGCCCCATTCCCAGAGCGGGGATGGGGATGCTCATAAAGGCTCCTTTCTCTCTTCCAGCTAAAAAAGCTCCCGAGACACTGCAAGGTCTTGTTGCCAGCCGAAACCTCGGATCTGTGATGAGTGTATTGCCCTTGAGGCGCCTACTGACCAGCCATCGTGTCTCCTCCTGACTAGCAGCAGGTCTGTTCCCTCCAAAGCGCCAGCTGGGCTCCACGTCCGGGCAGGAATGTGTTCCTGTGGTGCTGCTGTCTGGATTGCTCACGTGGGACTGGGATGCTCGGAGCTAACTCGTGGCGGGACATGCAAAAGCTGCCTGACCAAAGTCACACAGAGCCTCCACAGCCAGAGAGAGAAGCTAATGGAGCTACGGGGAGGCATAAATGCTCCTTCAGTGAATATGCATCTGGACTGGACAAATATTTTTACTGTAATATGCTGATTTTCAAGAAACACTTTCTTCATATGTTCCATTTTTTCTTTAAGATATATAAAGACTTCACTGTATAAAGCAGTTTTTCAAATACCTTCAAATAAGTCTGTCAAGCAGGGCCAGAAATCTTTGCTGAGCCCTGCTGCAGCTGCTGTTAAAATGCCTTCTACATAATTACCAAGAAATGGTCAGCTTGGGACCAGCTTCTTTATTTCCCTTCTGCAATTTTCCTCTACCCCTTCTCCTATTTCCAGAAAATGTTTTTCATTATACCCCTGTGTTGTTTCCACTATGACTCCAGCTGCAGACAACTGAAAGGGACTCTTCAGAGCCCTTCAAAACCACTCTTTAATCAGCCACAACGTGTGAGTGCTGACTGAAGGAAACCATCTATTTGCTGGTTGTTGAGTCCTGAAAACATCACTGCAGCAGAATTCACAGCTCACGCTGGCCCATGTGGCCCAAATCTGACTGAATTAAACTGACTATAGTCAGTTATATCTGACTAAAGACTGAATCCCAGTGTCCTGGGCTGCAATATTAATCTCTGTCATCAGGAAAACTGTTTCTGTATCAGTGTATCAGGTAATATTGTATTTAAATTAAGGGTCTGGGAGGATACTGAAAGATCTACATTTCGTTCAAGCCTTCTTAGCAAACCTGGTCCCACACCCTGTGTGCATAACTTAACCACAATTTATTGCAGTTTCTCATTTTAAACAAGAAGTACCCCTCCTCTTTGTGTCTAAATCTGGTTGGTTTTGAGGATTAAATAACATCTGTCAAATTTCTGAAGGACATGAAATATGCTAGAAGTTTCAGTTACTATTAGCAGGAGATTATTTGGTGCTGGAGAACTATATTGATAAACAATCACATCTTCTGAATGTTAGAAAGATAGCCATTGAAACAGTAAAACATATGGGCATGCATTTACATTACGCAGAAAGTTATTTTTCAGCTGACAGACAATAAAGCAATATTTATACCTTACATTGCTTTAAAAGATTAATATACATAATTGCTTGGCCCTTAATACATTTGGCAGAAGTTACCTGTTCTTCTTCTTCACTGCCTGTTCCAGCTAAACTCAAAGAGCTAAGGTGCTTGTGAGAGTCAGAGAACTGTGGGGTGGAATGAGGAAGAGATTCAGTAAAGATGACAAATGAGACAGACGTACCAGCAGAAACCATCTACATCAAGTGCACACAACACCGACAAATGTAAGTTGTTCTCCTCTATAGTCTTAAGGATTAGCAAGGACATTGCAAACTAAGTACAAAGGCATGCAGATAAAATCAGAAATAACCTGTAAGAAAACTATCATTTAAAAAAAAAAGCTTCAGATTCTCATATATTTCTTTCTACCATAGCAGCAGAGAAAAATACTAAGGCAGAGACTCTAATCAGCATGTTTGAGAGAGACTACAGATTTTTTAGCCTTTTTTATGCCTAGCAGCTCTCTGTAGTCCCTGAACACCCACATACCCCAAATCTCGCCACAAAAACACACCCTCTCTTTCCTATTTCTGCATATTCTGGCATGATCTTCATATTTTAACAGGAAGAGAGATTTTTAGTAGCTGTTTGCATAGAGACATCACTTTCCCACTCTGAGTAAGTATATCTGAATGGTTCAGAGGTGAAGCAGTAATAAGACTAGTGACCCAAATATATATTTTTTTCTGCCTTCCATACAAGGCTGAGATAAGCCATTAAACACCGACTTACATCAGTACCAGAACTACTCACTCCTGTTGTGCCTGAATTCAGGATTTCATGGAGCAAAGATGTTTCTGGGGGACTCCTGGGTAATCCGTCGTCTTCAGAGCTGGTGCCAGCATCCTCTGAGCGCTTTCCATGAAGCCCAAACGGAGGTGGAGGCCCCAATTTCATGTTGTGCTGTAGTTTCAGCTACAACATGGCATAAAATACATCAGTGTGAAAGTGATAGAGCTGCCCCACTGTGCTTTTTAGTTTATGACAGTTAGTTACCTTTATTTTAACTTTACAACTGGATGATGCCAAGCATGGGCAACCTCCCTTTAGAAATGTTCTTATGTGGACAAGCAACCCATCTATTAATAACTGTTGTTTTAGTGGAACTGAGATATAATATGGCTTTTTAGGTGATAAATTCAACATATAATGTAATCTGCAGATGATAATTACTTAGTATTCGAATGTTCAATTATAAAGGCTATGAAAAAAAAAAACCCATCAAGCCTATGAAGACACTCCATCTCTTGGGTTGGAAAGATGTATGTGGTGTCAAGTACCTGTAAAGCTCTAATTCGATCAGAGACGTTCTCCTGAGAAAACACTCTCACTGGCCTGGCGGGCTCCTGCCCTGTCTCGGGGATGAAAATGCTGTCGTGTGACAAAGCTCTGCTCCCCATAATGCCTTTGTGGGTCCTAGAATAACACAACAGAGAGTGAAAGTAAGTGAGCAGGTTTTGTCAGTTCTCTGCCATCTTAACTCGGATGAGCTTGTGAGAATGGGGTACAGGACGAACGCGCACCCCCCTACATGGCATGTGTGATTCCAAACTCCTCGCTGAACACAACAGCAGCGTTCCAGCCAGGCTATGCAGTGCCATGAAAACTAAGCCAAGAGCTGCAGGATGGCACCTGCGGGACGAGCAGTCTACATGACACCTGGAGACCACGTGGCACCTGCAGCTGCGCTCTGCTCCGCGCCGTGGGGCTGCCCCTTGGCTAGGGGCACGGATCCCACTGACCGCCCTGCAGCCCGGGCGGGCCAGCTCCTTGCTGCAGTGGTAACGTGTCTGGCAAATGAGCCAATGTTCCCCAGGAAAGTTAAGCTGCCTCCTGTCCAAGGGTGGCACAGGGCTCGATATGTCCCTGCCGTACAGGTCACTAACAAAAACAACCCAGCAGGGTGAAGTTACCCAGCAGCATCATTTATATAATACTTCCCAGCTTCTCCTGCATCAAGACTGTGGGGCTTTTCCCTAATGGGCTTGTGGGAGATGTGTTTTCCACGGACATTCTCTGTGGTCTAGAGAAAGGAAGTAGGGGAGTGCTTTGTGGACAGCTCCTTTTGCAGTCCCTGTCCTGCTTCTGACACATGTGCCATGCAACTCCTTTGGAAATCTCCTCTGTGGGGGATTAACCCCTGGTTTCTCCAGGGGAGATGCAGGGGCACTCACCTAGATGCTCGGAGATCCGTGGTGCTCATTTTCCTCCACTTAGCTCACTGCCTAACTGAGCAGGGATCAGACACATAGGCACATGGTATTTCTTCCACAATGGCCCTCTTCTACATTTTTTCACACAAGACAGGTATGAAATCGCAAATCTCAATACCAAATTGTTTGGACTCAAGCAACTATCAAGCTAATTGAAGAGATTATTTAGAAAAAATAAAAAAAGAGCAACTATTTTTGGCTCCGAGGAACTGCTGTCATAGGGATATTCAGAAACATAAACAAACACAGTAGAGAGTAACATTTTCCTCATAATGGCTGCTATAAATACGCTTAATAAAAGCACAGGAGGAAAAAGTTGATGTGTATTCCTGCCGCAGGAGGAAGGAAAGCCTGGCGCTGCGGTTTGATACATTAGAGACATTAGAAGAACAATTTATCTAAGAGCGAACGCGATCTCTGCCAGGCAGCCAAGGTCACGGGGATGCACAGCAGTTTGCTGAGTGCCAGTCAGGCTGCTCCACGCGCCGCTTTGCCCAGCAGACGCAGCAGGCAGCTCAGCTCCGCCGCACGTGCCGGGCACGGCCGCCGCTGCCGCCCTCCTCCTGCACCACACGCAGCTCCCAGAGCCCCGCTCCACGGCCCCCCGCGTCACCAGTGCTCCGAGCCCTTCTCCTTTCTTTCCAAGTGTTTCCTGGCCTTGGTCTGTTTAAACAATTACTCAGAAACAATGAGGTACTAACGCTGCCAGTGTGGCTCGGGAACAGGGCCGGGAGAGGCAGGGGCTGCACCCAGCCGCACAGGACCTTGAGGAGCAGCGAGGGAGAGCTGATCTCGCCACGCAGAAAGCTCTGCTGAGGGAAAACGCTGCAGTCTGCCCCGAGCCCTCATGCTGCCAGCCTGGAAGCCCCACGGTAGCAGCGCCCGTGAGGCTGGACTAACCTTACTGTTGCCCTCACACTAACCACACACACACACACACACACACACACACACACACACACACACATGTTGATAGATTTCCTTCAGTTGTCTGGCGCTGCCTAGTGGCCTTACTGCAAAATGTCTTTTTTAATAGGCTGGATGGCTTCTTTCCCAGTCCCTACCCAAAACAGCATCGCTCCAGTGGCTGACAGTGCCTCAGAAAACCGATGCCGGTACTTGAGAGAACCAGTGCCCAGTAATGCAAGGGCTTTCTTTTTAGGCAGCTGTGGGACTATTCCCTCCATCTGTCTATCCAATAAAAAAACTGAGCTTTTTACCACATTTCTCACACTAACATTTTGGACAAAAAGTAACAGATAAGATTTTTGGAGGTGCCTGGGATTTTGCAGAGGTGCTCGGGTACGCAGGCTGCTGTTCTCCTCAGGTAACTTCAGCCATTGCAACAGAGGTATCTCTGGCAGACACCATCACCCCAGGCTCCTCTTCACAGTCCGTGGTGAGAAATGGGCACTTTCAGGGCAGGGTTCATGCGACCTGCCTTGGATACACAGGAATGCCTACACAGGAATGCCGTGAGTCACATCTTAGCAAGGCGGATTTCCCTGTGCTGGCTGTAAAACCCAGCTGGGGTGACTAACTCGGATGCAGAGTCTACCCTTTGGCCAGATATGGGAAATCAAAGCTCACACAAGCTCTGGTTCATGCTCATTTCAGTGGGGTTCTTTCCGTTATCTCCTCCTTGATTTGGAAAACATCCGTAAAACATTAAACCTCAACATTTCTTGAACTGCCTTTAGGAGATGCACTTCAGAGGCACAACACTGCTCTGGTAAGACATAAACTGAGTATCTGGTCCATACTTGAAGAGGGGAATTACATTCTCTTGAAATGATAACTCAAGGTTTATTTATGCTTAAATGAAAGCTTTTAAAATAATTATTTCCTACTGCAAACCATCCACCACACTTGCAATTTGTCTCGCATCAGCCATTTTAATTTGTGCTTTCCTTAAGCAGACAACTGTTCAGGAACGTGGCAATGGGAGCAAAAAGAGGAGGAAATGGGAGGGTCTCCTTAACACCCTCCATAAACACCCTCTCAGTTCCTCAGCTGTTTAGTATCCCCAGTCCAAAGACTTACTCGAGTTCATCTTCAGAATCGTAACCAACGTGTGTCCCTTGTGCGGCCGCGACGTCCCCTGTGGACTGGAAGAGCTTCAGGCTGCTGTTCCCGGTAGGTGACAACGTCTCTTTCCTTTTCTTTTTACCAAAGAACTTCTTGAAAGATTTGAACTTTGATTTTTTCTTCCCTAAGCAACGAGACACAAAGATGATGCTCCTGGCAGTGTTTGCAAGCTTTAGGAACAACAATAAAATTAAATAAATTCATAAGTGGATTTTTTTTTCCTGGATGAGGCAACGCACTCCACTCTTGTATTAAATCTTTCAGGTCTATGCAGTTACCATGAAATTACTGTTACCTCAGAGAATGGATTGCAATGTTGATGACACATAAGAAGCAATCTACATTGCAGGGTATTTTCTACTAGAATTTCTACATGGCTCTTGAGATAATTAGATCACTAAAAAAAAAAAAAACTTTAATATTGACTACCTAGGATATAGAGAAGAAATTACAACCTGGAAGCACTGCCTTTGTTCAGCAAGCTAAACGGGGATGATAAGGACAATGTTGTTACCAAAACCAATTTAAATGTAGAAATGGTTTACTTAGGTGGAATGTGCAGTGTCGGGAGGCTAAGGCTTTTATAGGATCAGCTTTATTGTACGTTCCAGAATATTGTGAATGGTAATTATGAGACTCAATGGATCACAAAGCATTAAAATGGGAATGAGGCAATAATCCTGAAAGGCAACACAGGTCTCCTGACTGAGAGAGGACCTGAACTAGGAACAGTTCCACAACCCAAGAAGAAAAATATTGAAAATGAAACCAGCACTTTGGAGAAAACATCCCCATAACCTGTACATGGCCCAAGTAAGTGCCCATGACAGCACTGCAAGATGCTCCTGCCCGCATTTCAGACAGTGCTGGGTCATACTGCTCTTTTGAAAAAAGGTAACTTTGCTACAAGACACTACAAAAATCTCAGACGAAGTGAAAGATAGAACGGCCTTGACAACAGAAAAATAGAAAGGGAGGACCTATTTTCTAAAACCAGCAGAGTCACTTCTGTGATTAAGATAAGATTTTGAAGCTCCAAAATTCATAACGCTTCATCCACGGGGGAAAGCAGCAATTTTACCTGAATTGTCCTCTCCAAATCCTTCACTCTCTCGCACCTTAGGGTCCATTATCCTCGTGGAACTTGCGTGACAGTCACTACGGGAACTGGAAAAAGCATCAGCCATATCAAAGACACAATAATACCTAGCTATATTTATAGAGGCAAGGTACTAAAATATACAAATAGATGAATATTATACATGTCAAAGAATTTATGTAAACACGTGTCCTCTATTTACATTTAAATATATAAAATATTTAAATATATTTAAAATGTATTTAAATATATTTAAATATATTTAATTTTTTTAAAAAAATGTAAGAATTTCCCATAGAACAAGCGTTCTTAGGTCTAAGATGTAGTGCCTAAGAAGGCTATGGAATAAATTCCATAGAATATTTCCACTTATTAAGAGAAGGGTACGTTACAGTTAACCAGGGCATTGCTAGTACCCTCTCCTGACTCAGAAGTGTATTTAATGGGATTATCCAATGCTTCCGAATGAATGAATTTAAGGAAGTTTACTTCTCTTGCTCTCCTTTTCCCTATTCAAATCACACAGGTTGCTTCTACCAGCGGCACAGTGAAGGTGACTACAGCATGTGTTTAACATAGGCAAGCAATGCTAGTAAAGAACTCAAGGTATTTTGAATTTATTGATTTTCAACTTGAAGTATTCTTGGGATTACAGTTTTTCTTCTTTTTCCACAAATTTGTGAAAAGCCAACAACTCTTTTTACTTCTTTGTTCATGCAGACAACAGAAAAAAAATATGAATACAAATAAAATAACTTCTAAAAAAAGAAGCAAGATATTACTTTGTCCTTTAAGGTTCCTAAAAATATTTCCAAAATTGTGCACATCTCAAGCTCGAGGATGAAATACCTGTAGGTTGGCAGCAACCAGGTCAGACCAGGGGTGGATTATACAGACATCTAGAACACAACCAGCCAGCGGTTAGCGAGGGATAGAGCTACGTATCTGGTAGGTATTAAATGAACTCTGGGGGTCTCATGCTCATTTTATGATTAATGAAGATTTAATGGAGATAATGTATTTCCATGTATCTAGAAATATGTTGCTATTTAACCTCACCTCCTCAGCAGCCAACTTCCCAAAAGTTAAAAAACAAAAGCTAGTTTCATCGTAATGTCAGGAAGGATTTCTGAAGACTGGGGTGCCATCAGGGACTGAACAGTCAGCGCTCCCTGAGGGCACCAGGCCTGTTTCCATACTGGGCACCAAAGTCGGACTCCGACCCTTGCTGGGATCTGTTCTCGCCAGTCACCAGTGCCCATTGCCTCCTTCTCCTGTGGACACCACGGGGCAGTGTTTTCCAGCTCTGCAATGTTTTTCTAGTTGTGGGGAGCTGCTGCGTCCTTCTGGAGCACCTGGAAGGGCGAAGGCAGCTCCCCACATCTGTGCTCCCAGAGCCCGCGCTGGGGACGGCTCCGAGGCCCTGGGCCCCGTCCCCTCCGCACCGCCGGACACAGCGGTCCCTGGCTACTTCCAGGTCTGGCCAGGGGAACAGCCTGGTGTTGTCTCATTCGTGGAGAGCTGCCCAATTCAGTCTGCATGCAAAGAGGGGCGCTCAGCGGCCCGAGTCACCTCCTGGTAACGAGGGGAACCCCAAATGTGCAGCACGGGCGGCCGATGTCTCTCGCACGGACAGCCAGAGAGCTCCTCCAGGCCTCCAGGATGCGGTTGCTTTACATTTATTTTGTTTATTTATTTGTTTGTTCTAAATGCTGGAAGGTTGGGTGAGGTATTTCGTATCCTTTAATGACTGCAAGGCTTCAGCAGCACCCCTGTCTCGCCGCTCAGCGCGCAGCAGCGTGAGCCCTGGCTCACCTCAGCCTTTCAGCCCTCACTCCCTGGGGCAGATCCCGGCCTTGCCTGCGTTTCACACTGCCAGGCTGCAGCCCAAAGCAGCCTTTGCACTGGACACTGCCAGGCCTGCGCCCACGGATGGGACGGGATGCGGCGCCGGGGAGGGCCGGAGCCCTCGCGGCTGTTGCTATGTTATGGAAACACAGGGACGAGGTGGGGCTGCCCGGCCACGGGAGGAGTTTTATGGCGCTGCCGCCACAGGAGAATCCGTTTGTGCAGTCGGATGAAGGGGCGCGCGCCGCTCCTCCTCGCCCTGGGCACGGGAGCTCCCAGGCCCATGGCGACACCATCCTAGAGGAAGGAAACAGCTGGCGAGCGGTGCTCCTGGCGGCGCCGCTCCTGGAGCCGCTCCGGTTTGGCAGCCCCCGGGTGACGGCGCTCCCAACGGCAGCAGGTGCCCGGGCAGGGCTGGCCGTCAAAACAAACACCCCAACAGCCGGGAAGAGAAGGCCGAGAGGGGATCTGATTAACATGTATAAGTACATGAAGGGGGAACGTAGGGAGGAAGGGACCAAACTCTTCTCAGTGGTAGCCAGTAATAGGACAAGGGGTAATAGGTGTAAGTTGCAACACAGGCAGTTCCATCTGCATGTGAGGAAGAACTTCTTTCCTGTGAGGGTGACAGAGCCCTGGCACAGGCTGCCCAGGGAGGCTCTGGAGTCTCCTTCTCTGGAGGTCTTCCAAATCCACCTGGATGCCACCCTGTGCCATGTGCTCTGGGTGTCCCTCCTTGAGCGGGAAGTTTGGACTAGATGATCTCTAGAGGTCCCTTCCAACCCCAACCATTCCTTCTGAAGGCAGGTTGGTTTACAAATAAGAAACTTACCAAGTCAGTGGATGTAATTTTTCCCTTTCCTTCCCCTGTGACAGAAAACACTAGGCCATATGGCAGGTTCAGGTCTCAGGCTTAAGAAATCCAGTTTCTCTTGTGAATCAATTTGAAAATATTTTCATCTAATTTTTTCAAAATTGTGTATGACATTACATGACATTTAAAAGCTACATAAACATTAAAGTTTAGCCAAATATACAGTCATCATTCCCCTTGCATCCCCAGAAAACAAACTGGAAAGTAAGCAATTAATCTTTAAATCCTTTTTAATAAATGAATATTCATTCATCAATATTTTCATAAAGCATCTCTTCATCATTCCATTTTACTGTCCTTCTTTTTCTTCCACTGCTGAAGAATACCAAAAATACAGAAATATGCCCTAAGCAAAAAGGATTGGGTTTTAGTATATCTTTACAATGGGATGAAATCAACTTAGAGTTAAACCACCACCATATTTCTACTGTTTATTGACCCTTAGGGCTATAACACAATATAATTCTGGTTTTCTTTAATGCCTTTTACAAACAAATGATGTGTAAATGTTATTTATAGTAGTGAGAGTTAGAAATTAGTTAATTAGCTATGAAATACATTACTCTGGTGCAATTTGGTTGGAATTGCCATTTTTAGTCTTAAAGCCACCTATAGTTAAAATCATACACTGCAGTTAGCACAAAGTGACAAGAGCCGGAAAATGAGAGGTCAAGGCAAACACTATTCTTAACACATGGTTGTATGTCCATCTGTGTGTAAGAAGTGATGTGAGGACCAGAGGAAGGGCATTGGCAAAAAAGGCACAAAAAAATGTGTGTTAAGGATGGAGTGTTAACCTTAAGTGAGAATTTCCCAGCTTTTTTCAAGTCAAACCCATACATGAATCTGCTCGAGTTTCAATCTGTCTGTGCCCCATGGAACTTGGCTAGACTTGTGGGAATGAAGTCAGGTGAAAAAGTTGAAATGCCCAACTGCCTATTTTTGACAAGGAGAGGAGAAGGTAGTGGTGTAAAATACTACTTTGTGAAAGGGGATGCAGTAACATGCCTCCCTCCAGTTGTGCAGAGACAGGGGAACATCTTTAGACAACCTGTTTATTTTCCTTCCCAATCCTGGTTCCTGAAAATGCCTAGTTCTTCTTTATGCAGGCAGGACTATATTTTTTCCCACCTGCTTGAAAATCCTCACTGAAGTCATTGATGATTTCAATAGGATTCAGAATACACATTTCTATCACAGATAAAATAGTCTTTTTTTTCTTCTTCATGCTTGACTACAGGATTTCAGGAGGCAGGGCTTGAAGAAAAGTGAGACCTGTGATTAAACCATGACTGTGAGACCACTGTCTTCTTGAATCCTATTTTCAGCACAGTCATTCAGAGCACTTACTGAAAGACTTGCTCCAAGATCATCATATTAAAGTAATTTTTCTGAACAAAAGTACAAGTTTTTAATGTCAGTTTTTTAAAAGTCAGATTTTTAAAACTGTATTTCAATATCAGGAAAAAAAAAGCTTGGGAAAGCTTTTTAACAATTTTAGTAAATATGTACTTAAAGAGGAGGTTAACTGTTTAACTACTTTGTTTGTAATGATGACAATGTGCTCTGTAATTCCTTCACAGTTTGAACAGGTATTAGCAAGCTGTCATATATTTCGATTTACCAACAGGACCTAATTCTGAGGAGCTTTCAAAAAAATATTTTTTTTTCCTGCCCCAGCCATAAGGATTATTTTGAAGCTCTTCATCCTGCACCATTATTTGCAGATGCGGTGCTTTGCACCAGCGCAGCGATGCAGCAGGACTGCAGTGCGGGTCCTGCACGTGTGGACATCTGCGGTGATCGTGAACGCTCCTGGCTGGGCATCACACCACAGTTTTGCTGCAAGTCAACACAGCACGGAGCGCGCTGCTGTTCACGGGGCAGCCCCAAGGCTGGAATTACAAACTTCCAACCCAAGATTTTCTATGCTGAGTTTCAGCCCAGAGCCAAGTTTCACAGTTCAGTTGCAAATATTGGGGTGGAAATGACGGACTGTACGCTGCAGCAGCACCAGTATCAGAGCTTTCCTCACAGATAAACCCGGTATACTGAGAACACAGGTCATTGCAGAGCCAAGGCAGCTGTTTCAGTTTCACTCCGTTTGATTTTTTTGTTTTTTGTTTTTTTTTTTTTGGTAGATTCCATCTACATATTTTTCTCTCATAGATGTCTCTGGCATTCAAAGCTCTCTATCTGCCAAAAATTCCCATTGATTTCCACAGGAATTCAATATGCAGAGAACTGGCAGGGCTACACCTGACATTATTATCTTTTTAGATCTATTTTATGCTACTGTATCTGTTGTTATTTGTGAATGTACATGGTAGAAACACTTTTTACAAAAAATATATCTTATTTTCTTTAGAAAGGTTCAGTTTTGATAAATAACAAATTAAGTTTTACAGATTTGAAATTGGCATACCTTGACAACTACAATCTACTAGGCTGAAAAAGTTGGAATCCTGGCGTGGGAATGACCTGGAATGAAAACAAAACTGGCCACACACACATGAAGATGTTTGAACACAGTTAATACTGGAACAAGACATACGGTTTGGTATCTTTTGTGATGTGTGACTGCAGCATACTAGTTTTGTAAGTGTACGTGTATATACTGTAAGTATATAAATAAAATATGAAAATGCTCTGTTAGTGAATCAAAGTTTTTGAAGTGCTCTATTTGCTCAATTCTAGAGAATAAAAAGTTGTAACACCACAGAAACAAAAAGTATGACATAGCATGCGGTCACGATAGCAAGCACAAAAAAGAAAAATATTGAGAAAATATACTTATATATGCATATTATGCAAACATATTTTACATTAACATACAATGTTATAAGAATGTTAAATGATGTGGATGCATGTTTAAAAAAGACTACAGCTAGGTGGTTTCACGTTGAAGTAGCAAATAACCTGAGACATCTTCTATGCTTTCACTGGAATAACAATCTTTAAATCTATAGCAGATGTAGAACACATTGACAGTAGTTGAATTCTCAGCTAAATTACACTAAAAATGTGCTGTTCTCTTTCAAAATGACATGGCAGCTGGAGTCAGTCCAAGGGAAGG
This sequence comes from Rhynchotus rufescens, assembly GCA_032273925.1. Lineage (NCBI taxonomy): Eukaryota > Metazoa > Chordata > Aves > Tinamiformes > Tinamidae > Rhynchotus > Rhynchotus rufescens. The sequence continues at coordinate 1,137 of JAVCKT010020041.1, read as the reverse complement.
AAAATGTGCTGCACATTTACAGTACTTACAAAAGATTCTTTTCACTGTTGTTGGACACTTAAAATGCTTGTTTGAAATATTATGAACATGTATGTGTCTCCAGAGACCTAGCGCAACACTCCTATGATCAGCTTGCTTACTGCAGAAGAGAAAGCAAGAGATCACTAAAAAATGATGCCCGTTCATGACTAGGAAAGAACCTATTACAACATATATAAAACCAAAAATTTTAGCAAAGAAAAACAAATTTGGCTTGATGAAATTACAGTCGATGGACCTGCAATGTAAATGACTTTAAAATCAACAGTGGAGCTCTACTGTTTTATGATTAGCATGTATGGCAGCATTTACAAACAATGTACTAAATACTGACTATATACACATTACATCTCTTTGAAAATTCCTATGACAATCAAGGTTTTGTAGTGACAATATACAACACTTACTTTCTCAAGGCTTGTTCTTGGGTCGACACCTGCCTTTCAGTGTAAAAAGTTCCTTTGAAGTGCATTCTATGATAAATTGTCCATAAACTCAGAGTGAACATGTGCATGTATGTGTGCATATATATACACTTTCTTTGCCATTGTGTGCTTATATATGCACACAACTCTGTGCTATATGTATCCACACATACATGAATCTTCTCTACATAGTAAAAGTTCATATATATATATATTTTTATATATAAATATATATAAACTCTGCAGGCAAATAGTACTTCACTTGTAATTGAAGTCCTTTAAAAAAGTTGAGTCACTCAGTTAACATAGTATAGCCAGTAAATTAAGTTGAAAAGAGAAAATGTGAACGGAAACACCATTCTTGACCATCTGTCGATGGCATTCACATCTGTTAGATCAGGGATTTTTATTTTCAGTTGTGAAGACCTTCTTCGTAAGTGGGTCCTCTTGCTGTGGGTGCCTGTTCTTTCTGATGAACGCCTTCCCAGGCTTTCACGATGTGAGCTGTGTTTTCTGTACTGGATTCCTGAGCTGTCAAAGGATATTGTTGAATTTCTGGCATCAGTGACACTGGTTGTGACCTCATTGCTTGCCACCTCATTGTGGATTTCAAGTGATGTTAGCAAAATGTTTCCATGGGTGTCCACCTAGGGACCAAGAATAGAAATAGACA
>JAVCKT010020040.1:0-15953 GCA_032273925.1 Rhynchotus rufescens | reverse complement strand
CGGGGCACTGGCGCAAAATCCCGAGCCCTTGGTCACACGCGGGTGTAAAGACATGGCGAGCTGATCCATTGGGATCCGCTGGCATCCCGGCTCCTCCAGCTTTGTGGGATCACCCTCCTCGGCCTCTTACACAGGGTGGCCACGTCCTGCAGCCCGCGCCAGCTCCTGCCCTAATCCTGCCTTCCGTGGAAGGGGATTCCAGCCCGCAGGAGCCGCCGGAATGTCTGCACCTGGATATCCCCAAGTCATTTTTCTTTTCCGCAGCGGTATGAACGTGGATGGGTTAGCGGCACGGTCTCCTGGCAAAACGCTCCCTCGAATACATGACGGATTACGGTGTCCCTGTCCACATAGTTTCCGTTTGTTGGCCTCTGTGTGGCCGAGTTCTTTCTCGGGATGGAATTAATCAGCAGGATTGGAAATGCAGGGTGGAATAGGTGCCATAGCCCGTTTGTAGACAGAGGAGACCCTTCACGAACCTCCAGGTGATTATTTGTCATTTCTGTGATGTTACCTAAGGAGGCCCCTGTTTATTTAAGAAATAGTTCCCCAAACTGAAATTCCAAGTCTGTGCTGTTGTTCAGGCCTTGGCAAGGAAGGGCAGAAGCCAGGTTGGTCCCGGTTGGTTTTAGCTGCTGCTCTGACAGCTGAGCCGAGTTGTGCCGCGCCTGGCGTCAGTCCGTTCCTTTGTTGTCCTCCCTTCTGACTTGGATGTAAAGCGGAGGCTCCGTGGTTGGATTAGGGATTTGGAAGGTTGTCTGTGTTTGAAAACATTGTTGCCCTTTGATCCATCAACTACGAGTTTAGGAAGATGCTCAAGAAAAGCTCTGTGGTGCCACCTACTCCCACGGTCTCGGACGCTTTTCTGTTTTGTTAGTTATTGCTGTCAGCTTGGAGAAAGATGTCCCTGTCAGTAGAAATTGTTATGTGTTTTCTTATGTTTTTATGTGTTGTTTTTACTTACTAAAAACCGTTTCTTTTAGTGCATTGCAGTCAAAATACTGTATATATTGAGGAGAACCAAAAAAAAAAAGCCTTCGTACTTGCTGTTCAGATAAGAAGACTGCAGTATCCGAGCAGCAAAGAGAGAGCCCAGAACAGTCTGAGAAAAGCACTTCAGGGAAAACGAGCAGTATGTGATAGAAGGTAAAAATCTCCCCTTAGGGCTGGGCCAAGAGAAGTCATTCTCTGCATTATTTATTTCCTCTCTACCTTTTGCAAGACTGACTTTTAAGACTGTATGTCATTCACTGTGGTGCTCTAAGGTTGCTGCTTTTACTTAATACCACTTTTCTTTCTCTGCCAAAAGAGGCAGGGGGTGGTGTAGCTCAACACTTGGAGCAGACGGCGTGAATTCGGTTAACTTTGCTAATGTGGAGGGTGTAGCTTAGAGTTTGTTGCTGCTTTTCTTAGTTTTAGTGGATCAAGAGAGGTCTTTGCACCTCAGTCACATTGCAGGCTGTGGCCAGCAGTGTGTCCATCAGGTCGGATACAGCTGAGGGACAAGACACATCCCTGTGGCCATTGCTGGCGATTCCAGCATAGTGGAAAGGTGGCACCTGCAGTCTGGCTTGTTTTCATTCTGCATGTCTTCCTCATCCTTAGCAAGTATTTGCAGACATCCCCAAATATTTAGGTGTTAACTGTTTGAATTGAGGCTGGGGCTCCAAGGTTAAGTTCAGTGTTCTCTTCACACCGTTCCTCTGTTGTTTAGTGTTCTTTACATTATGCTCCTGTCTGCCCAGGCAAAGCCTCCTGTCCTGGTAGAGGTGACTCTTCTCGCTCCTTGAAATGCTCTGTAGACATTGCTGTGACACTAAATAAAACGAAGCCTAAAGCAAAGAGAAAAGTGTTTGTCTTTCGAAAGCGAGCGTGCAAAAGAACTTACTGGTTTATGAAGAACAGGGAGAATTGTGGCCATGTGATTTGTAATATTGCTCTTTTCCGCTCTGGTAAACGAAGGCTAGTCTTACCCAAAAGTTGGTGTGGGTATCTGCTACGTTAGACCTCTAGGGAAACAAAGATGTGTATAAATTCCCTTTTTTATGTATCATTCCTAAGCAGCATGCTGGATCTGGGACCAAGGGAAAAGCAGCGTGTCCTGTGTGATGGGACCCTGGGGAGCGCAGCAGAGCAGAGGAAGCAGTTGGCACCTCCCTGCTTGCCTCGTTTTTGGAACGAGGGCTTTAGAAGGGCTGTTCATGAAGTCTGCAGCACTTGTTCCCCCTTCATTCCCTGCATTTGTGTCCATGCCCGCTGCCGTGCCGGGACCGAGCGCCCTTTGCAGCGACGCCGGGTTGGTGCCTGGCAGAGGTGCTCGTGCCGTCGGGAGGAGACGCCGACCTCAGCAGCCGCTCAGTGACTCACGCTTGCAAAACGGAGCCCACGGAGCTCTGTGGTGACGCTGCGCTCGTGTCCAGGCGTAAAAGCGGGCTGTGATCAAACGTGCTCTCTTGTGGTCTGGCTCCGTCGCTGACTTGCATCATGCGCTGTAATTGCGAGGCGGGTGGACGTTGCTGAGTGCTGTATATCTGCATGGATATGCAGACACTTCCCTAAAAAGACGGCTGAGTTGCAGATTGGCACAAATTGCAAGCGTGCAGATTCCAGGGGGTTGTATTTCTGCAGTAGCTCTTGCCCCCTCCTTCCTCAGACATGTGCCCTCCAGCTCTTGATGAAGCACTGAGTAGACCATGATCAGCTGTGTGATACAGCCTCCCTTTCCACTTGGGATTCAGGTGAAAAGAGTAGTTGAGAGTGATATTATTTTGTAAAATACAAGTCAGTTTTCAGTTTTGTTTATTTTTGTTTTTTTCTTACTGTCTTGGCAAAGCAGAAGCTATCAACCCCGTAAGGAAGGGTCCACCGGGACCATGCTCTGTCGAGCCGGTGGTGATAGTATTTTGCTAGAGCATGCACCTTTCTGCAGCTTTTAGTGAGGTAAGAGGCGACCCACCACACAAGTCTGTGTCAAAACGTCCCAGTGGGATAAAATTAGCTGGGTGGGAGCTGATGGAGGAGTGCGACTTGACCCAGTGGGTCTAAATATACCCCCTTGGTGAGTGTGCGTTACAGCGGTGCTGCTCGGGTTCCGCTTGCAGCCGAGCAGCCCTTCCCTCCTGGCAGAGTCGTGCTGCTCCTCTCGGCTTTTAGTGTCTTTGCAGAGAATTGCAGCTGCTGTGCTGTGGTGTTTGCATGTGCCTGGGGTCCCCGGCAGCGGGAGAGGCAGGTTGCAGGGGATGGTGTTTTGCCCGGCTGTCGGACTGTCCAAATGTGTTATCCCAAACCGCGTGGTGAAAGGGGAAGGATGGGGAAGCTTCACCTCTCCCTGTGGTGGAGCTGTCACGGTAAAACCTGTGCTTTTGTGGGAATAACCAAAAACACTGTGGATTTACAGTGTGATGTGATTAGGATTGTATTGTTTTCCTTTTGAAGAAGGAAATCAATGCTCTGCAATCACTACATCCCTAACCACAGCGTGTCCCGAGGTACCATCGGGGGCGAGCACAGGAAGCGGGTGCCTGTTTGTGCCACAGAAAGCGTTTTTGATGATTGCAACTCTCATCTGAATCCTTTTACCCTTCCTGTGTTTTAAAATCCCCGGGGAGAGCGCTCGCTCTGGCCATGTTCGCTCCTCACGGCCCCTTCCAGGAAATTTGCCACCAGCAGAGTGACTGAAAGAGGGCTCTTGTTCTTGCGTGTAGCAGCAAGTCTGTCCTCCTGCTATAAATACTGCTCTCTGGTCTTGCAGTTTCCCTCTGCTTGGTCTGGAGGCCAAAGGAAAGCCAGCTAGGAGAGAGGCTTGAATATGTTTTGGTAGTGCTGCTCTCCCCTGAAAAATAAGACATAATAACGTATCCCGCTGTAGGTCAGCTCTTTGGATTAGTCTTCCTAGATGTACTTTGTGTTTTTTACCCAAAACATGTACTCACGTTCTGTACATGAAGTCCTGCAAGAGCTCCAGCCCACGTCTGCGTTGGCAGCGGCTGCTCTTGCTTTCCAGTGATCCTTGTCTTGTCCCGAGTTCATACGGAGCTTCATTGCCTAGCAAGGAAGAGCTAAAGGAGCCAGTACGAGGCCTGAGGGGGAGTCTGTTCCTGCCTTCCCTGTCATCCTGCAAGAAAAACTCTGGGCTCTGAGGAAGGATATGTAGGTACTTCAGGTGCTGGGGGATTTAACCCTTGTTTTCCCTGCAGTCCCGAGGGTGAAGTGCTATTCCCAGGCATCCCGAGCGCTCACCCTTCCATGAAGTGACTAACTGCACGTGAGGATCGAGCTGCTTCCCCAGCTGTTTATCAGAGCAAAGCAGATAACTTGGTGCTATCAGCATGATGTGCTCCAGAAGCGTGGCTGGGTGTTTTTCAAAACTGCGAGGCTTTGTACAAAACCTTGCTTTATCCTGCCCAGGGAAAAGACAAACAAACAAAAAGCAAATGCCCAAACTAGCTAAAGGATTTCTCAGTGAAGTCTGGCCGATTCTGTAGCCAGCTTCTGGTTAGAGGCTAAATTTAAGCATTTCTGGTTTGAAGTCAGGGTTTCTCTAAGAGGAGAATTAGCTTGGTTGTGTTCAGATTTGAAGAGATAAGATGTTTTTTCAGGTGATTGACTGTCGTGCTTTCCTGCTGAGATGTTACAGCTGCCTTTCATGTAGGTGAGCCTGTTAAACACAACTACAGCCTGAGCTGCTGGAGGCTGGAAATCTGGCCGTTTAAGATCTCTGGTCTGCTCTGCTTTATGTAGCCAGGGATCTGAGGATGCTGTTTTCTGCAAAACGTCAGTCTTGCTTAATTAAAACGGTTATGAGGGTCTCCAGGCAGAGCTGGGGGTTTCACAGCCCCTTCTTGCCGGGCAGGAGCCTTGGAGCAGCCTGGCTGCCGTGGGCACCGCGCGGTGCTTCCCGCGGCCGCCAGCTTCATGGTGTGAAGCTTCAGGGAGACCTTTGGCTCCTCTCACGTCTCCTCTTGCCCCTTCAGATCTGCTCCCGCCGGGCGTCTGCAACCTCCTCAACCCAGCCGCCATCTACGCCAACAACGAGATCAGCCTGGGCGACGTTGAGATCTACGGCTTTGACTACGACTACACGCTGGCGCAGTATTCCAACGTGCTGCACTCCATGATTTTCAACACTGCCAGAGACATCCTCATAGAGCAGTTCAAGGTAATGGAGAGTTTGCGGTTGGTCTCGCAGCTCTCTTGGTGCCTCGCTTGTAAAGGCAGCGTTGTGCACGTGTCAGGTGCTTGTTCTGTTGAGATAAGCTCCAGGCTGCACAACCTTTGATTGCAGAAGTTTTGTCTATGCAGAATTCATCTCCTTTGGGACTAGGCATGCAGAGGTTAATGCAGATGACACTAAATATCATATCCTATTATGAATATCCTATTTGCAAGAGGTGACTGCTCTGTGTTTTTTTCTGGCAGTGTCTTTTTGAGAGTCTCTGCAGTGCCTCTGCTTTGCCACGTACCTGCATTGAATGGAGCTCACCAGAAGTCTCCTCGTTGCCTGATGGAATCTCTTATATTTTTTCCTAGCATGTCTCACATGAGAGGGAGCATTTCTGGGGAAGCATTTCCCTTTTTGATACAGGGCTTTCAGCTGATCCTTTGTGTCTTTCTCCATGGTCAGTCAATGCGTGTTGTGAGAGAACTTTCAGGCCTAAGCAGGTTCACCAGGCAAAATATTGGTATTGATATGCAGCACTTAGGTCTCAGATGTTGTTATGTGTCTTCCCAGTATCCAGAAGGCCTTGCCAAGTATGACTACATTCCGGGCTTTGCCATACGGGGACTTCACTATGATGTACAGAAGGTAAGCGATGCTGAGTTCAGCCTCCCGGGCTTTCTCTGCCATTATATCAATGTGTTTTAGTAGTGATGTGGTAGTATTGCTTATGGAAATATTGATCACAAAGTGGTGAAATGCATAGCTCGAGTGCCAATATCTTTCATTGCAGGGGTCTGTTTTGCTTATGAGCTTCCCAAGGTTACGGTGTCTTTTGTGTTCCCACAGCCTCGAACAGAATGGGATTCTTTAGCAGGGATCCTTGCTAAATATCTTTGCCAGTTTTAGAAGTCAGACAGTTATTTGCACAAGCGAAGAAAACCAAGCTTCTTTGTGTGGCTATTTCTATCTTTCAGGATATTAGAAAGACAAACCTCAGTCCTGTATTTGTCCTGTATTTATATCCTGTTCTTGCTGGTAGAGGCATTATGCCTTACTCTGATAGAAAGGACTTGTCAGGAGAATGCTTTAGGAAGCTCTTGGTTTTTTTTTTTTTTTCCCCTCTCTCCTTCCCTCCCCTGTGCTCCTGTTCCAAAGAATAGGAGTGCCTAGAAAAGGCTCCAGGCTACTTGAGATGCATACTTAGGAGCACAGACCAGCAAAGTGCAAGCGCTTGCTTAAACCCTTTCCCAGTTCCCCGAAACAGCTCCATGAAAGCTCAGTGCCCGGGAACGCCGTGGTGTCTGCTCCAGCCGGGCAGGAGCTGGGAACTGGGTTCCAGGGAGCTTTGAGCAAGACTAGGGAAGCGGGAAGTACAGACTAGAGAGCTCTAGTAGGGAGAAAACAGAGGAAAAACTTTATAGAGATTTCCCTCTTGTCTGTCCTTGCTGATGTGGCAGCAAGGCAGCGCACCGTTCATGAGAGTAGAGCTCTGGCTTTGCAAAATAAGTTGGTCTGAGAAACTGAAGTTCCTATCTGGGTGTAAATCTCTGGCTGATATATCAGAGGAACACAAAGGTGACCAGGACCAGTGTAGCCAGGCAAAGTGCCCTTTGAGTGAGGAGAGGGTGAGAACCTGCTGTGCTCAGGATCAGGTTTTGCAAAGCACGTGAAAAACTGGGTGCTGCCTGTCGAGCAAATCTTCTGGTGTTATTTACTTGCACCCCCTCGCAAAGTGGGCAGCCTGCCCACAGTGTAGCAGGCTGCACTTAGAGGGATGCAAAAATGTGGAATCTGTTCCCTTGCATTGTGAGAGGTAGCGGGAAAGGGACAAATGGTTTTGATGCTGTGTCCCCATTTGATCTGCAGAGCAGTTTTAGGTTCAGTGTGAGGCTGTGCTCTTTGTGCTGGAGAACTTGTATTATGCTGAAGTGTGTGTTGGGGAGAGGAGGGTTCTTGCATAACGAGAATGACTAGGCACTGCTGTGCTCAGAGCCAGAACTTGCCTCCTTAGTTGTGCTTTAGATAAATGTGACAACCTATAGATCTCTCTTGTGCACACAGAAACTCCTTGGGAATGTGTGTGCATTTCAAAGGGAGATAACAAAAGATTGTCTGAGTCAGAGACGTCGTCCTCTGTTTCTTTTTCAATTGCATTCCTGCCCACAGGCTTTGGAGTGTAGCAGACAGGGGAGATCTTTCAATTCAAGGCAAAGAGATTTTTTTTCCCCTCCTCCCAGAGGGCCTTGTAAAACTTCACTTTGGACGGATGTGTGTGAAGGCAGTTGGGGGTTTAAGGGTAAAATTTATGTTGAATTTTATTTTCTAAATATCATTTGTTCGGAACTTGAATCTTAAGTAAGGTTTAAGTGTAAACCCCACCCCATACTAACAGTAAATATCTATCCCTCTTCACAGAGTCTTCTGATGAAGATTGATGCTTTCCATTATGTCCAGCTAGGGACAGCATATAGGTCTGTCTGTTTTGAAAGTCATTTTGTAAATACACAAAGGTGGACTACTTGATTCGAATATAGGCTCGTGATTAAAAATAATAATAATAAATAATAAAGACAGCAGCAGAGTGCAATGTTGTCTGGCTCATCCTGTTTCCACTTGCTTCAAGTGCTTACCTTACCTGTAATTGCAGTTACTTTTCTCAAGCACTGTGAGCCAAGTGTGGGTGGAAAGACCTGGAGCTCTTTGTAATGGTTAAGGACACATCCAGTCACGTACTCTGCTTGGTGTCAGACCTGCAGCTGTGGCACACTTGGGTTAATATCTCTAATTAAAGCATGCAGGTGGGAGAGAGCTCCTCCATATGAGCTCTGCAGGTGGGCCTGGCTTCCCAAGGCAGCAGTGTCCCAGCCACGGTCCTCTTTGCTGTGTCATGAAGCTAAGAGCAGAGTGGTCTCCATGTGCAAACAAAAGCTTAAAGCAGTGCTGATGTGTCAATAAAGCAATGACATGTCAGAGTCTGGGCTTCATTTAAGGCCTGGCTTTCTCTATTTTTCTTCTCTTTTGTTATTCTCCAAGCAGAACTGGGTGTGGGTTGGAATTACTGGCTGAAAAAGGGAATGTTTCCACACACCATGTCCAAAATGCGGAGGGGTTGGACAGTGGAGAGCACCCAGCCCATGCAGTGTGGACTTGGTGCACAAGAAGCAGTGATTCACACAGATCTGTAGCAAAGCTCCCAAGAAATACTGTCTTCTCTTTCCTGAGCGTGAATGCCAGTTTTTCTCCTTGAATTCTTTGCTGTCAAGCTTCAGCTACAGTAAACACCCAAAGAATCTTAAAAAGGGAGTTTCATAATCAGAGGGAATTGGCTTATTTGAGTGGTGTTTTTTTATTATTCTCTGGTGCTGCCACATATTTCAGTGCAGCTTCATAAAGAGATTTTTAGGGAAACCTCATTTAAACTTTAAGAAAAAGGTTTCCTTTTTAAGTGATCTTCCTGAAGGATCGTTTTCCTGAATTGCCCTTTGCTTTCAAGCAAAACCTAAGCAACTTTTAACTTCTCAGAGTCTGTACCTCGACAGAATAACTAGGGAGACAGGGAAAGGTGCTGACTGGTTGAGTAAACAGTTTGCCACATCAAAATATTGTGCAAGAGGGAAAACGGGCAGCTGTTAACAAATCTAGTTTCATGAATGCTATAGCTGGTAGCCAGACTCTGATTACTTCTTTTAGACAAAAATGGTGATCCATGTTGAATGATCACTAAGCAAAGGATTTCTCATGCTTAGGAAAACTGAATGGGAAGAAAAGTCAGTTGTTCATGTATGAGCAACCTTGAGAAAAGTTAGCTCCTTTCCTGCACCTTTGCATTTAATATTAGTGTAACTTGTGGAAGCAGCTTTCCCCAACCTGTAGCTGCCTGTACCACCAGAATCTCCTCATGGGACCTGTTTGGGGGACAGTCCTGTTGAGAGACTGATAACTGCAGAGGGAAAGCTCTGTGCTGAGCTCTCTGTGCAGGAATGTAGATAAAGCCCCTCAATTAACTGGAAGGAACAAACAAAGTATCTGAAAAATGTCTTGGAGAAGATTTGATGTGAACCTTTAGAGTGGTAGCGCTGAATCAGGCTCTCTTGCTGTCTGAATTTTAGAGTCCTATTCATCCTGTCTGCTCTTTCTCTGTAATTTCTAGCTCTGTGTGGTCTGGTGATTATTAATATCCTATTTTTGTGTCTAGAGGGCTCAAACCAGTGCCTGATGAAGAGGTAATCGAGCTGTATGGTGGTACTCAGCACATTCCCCTGTACCAGATGAGTGACTTCTATGGCAAGGTAATGTAACCCCTGTAATGCTATTATGCAGCATCTCCTTTACCAGCTAGGAAAACAAAGTGAACTGTATGAGCACATAAATGACTTCCCTCCCATAGCACCTAGTGAACTGCCACGGTGGTTTATGCTAGTGGGAATTTGCCCCAGAGGTGGTTGAGCAGTTTAGCATGTGAAAGCTGTCCCTGAACAAACAACAGGGCTGTTGGCCTAGAGCTGAATGGCCCTGCAGCCTGACAGGGAGACGTCCCCTGCTTGCTGCTTGGCCAGGTCTAGCTGCTACGCTGGCAGCTCTGGTGCCAGCTCTGTGTGTGTGCAGGGTGCTTACATCACCTTGCTCTCCTTGTGCTTTTTTCCCCTTTTTTTTGATATTTTTTTCCTTTGTGAAAACAATCTTCCCCACAGTCCTCACTGTTTGTATGATTGGGATCCATGACTACGTTTTCTGAGGCAGAAATGTTACTGTCGTGGTAAAAGGCTGGAGAAATCAAAGTCATTTGTTTGCCTGGGCTGGAGGAAGTTAGAGATTTTTCTTCCTCACATGCTTAGCATGATGTGTGGGCAAGTAGGGTATTTGCATCCCTGTGCCCCTGGAGTTGCTTGTTTTCTTGTCCTTTGTAAGTTTACTTATAGTAGCTGGAAGGAGAAGGATGGGTTTCCTCTGCTGATGCCCTTTGGGGTGAAGTCCCCAACGAGGTGGCTTGTGAATTTTGTCTTTTTCTTGAGAACAAATTATCTGGCCAGCTGCCTTCTGGGTGCACCGATATCTTGCAGCTTGGGATGTTTCTGTTTAGGATTTGTTATCTGTATGTAAACTGTGCTTGACTGGCCCCTGCTGTGCTGCTCCTCTTGCTCCTAGCAGGCGTGGGATAACTTAACTTTTTTTTCATAAATGTGAGCATGAAATCTGCTCTGATTTGTGGCTTTTTGTAGGGCTTTGTGCCAGGGTGCCTTTCTGTGCTTCTTTGTTGATGCTGTAGCAGCTACTTCAGGTGTTGTCTTCTGACTTACAGTAAGTACCTGACACGGTCATACAAGACAATACCTTTACGAGCAGTAATCCCAAAAGGAGTTGCCTGTTATTTATTGGAGCAGACCGTGAAGGAGCCAACAGGCACTAGCAGTTGAGTAGGATTAACATCAGGAAAATACCCTGCCCTAACTCTTGTTCCGTAGCCTGCTATGGAATTGCAGGAGCAATTGGAGCATCCCTCTGAATCCTTATTTCAGGATATCATTTGTTGACTCTTCCCTGGGTAAGGATGGGAGGGATTTTTGTCATGCCTCAAGGGGCCAGTTTGACACTGCAGGTTGCAAGATAAAAGTGGTTGTAAAAGGAAAGTGGAAGAGTATTGTGTTTCAGCAGCCTTTTGTGTGCGAGTTGTCTGCTCTCTAGAGAATGGTGTTATGAATAGGCCATTATACAGAGCAAAATAGTACCTACTGAAGCCCATCCACATCCTTCCTGGATCAGTTGTCTGTCCTTAGTGATTTCAAAATAACTGGATATTGAAAGATTCCGAATCACATTTTGCCAGGGAAGTTAGGACTAGCAGTTTATCTTTTGAGAGGGAGGATGTCCTCATAAAAACCTAATGAGCCCCATGAGCAAATAGATGGTTCCCAAAGAGAAAGGGCCAGTAAATACATCCAAACACTAGAGCCCAGCAATGCCACACAGTGGGAAAGCGTTGGATTTAGGCTGGTTGTTGGTGTGAGCATTTGTTATGCGGTTGGTGTGGTTCCTTTGTAAGGATTTTGACCCTTCTTGGATGGAGTGCTGATCTTGCTGCCACTGTACGGGTAACAGGAGGGTCTGCCAAGCTAGTAGTTCCAGGCAACATGGCATAAAACACGTAGGACTGATGTAGTCAGAGTGTAAATGTTCTCCCCTAAGGCTTTTCTTGATCCTTTCTTGGCAGGAATGTGTGGACTGCTACTGGCATCGAAACACCTGCAGAACGTAAGCGCAGACCTTGCCTAGGCTTAGCCTGAGCAGCTAGTGCTGTGTGACTAGTGTTGACCTGTAGGGAAGGTGGATAATTGTGGGTGTTGTGGAAAAGCTGTGTGTGGTGTTCTTTTGAAGTCTGTGAGACTGGTTTTCATTCTAATTTGTGTGGTTTCAATAGAAGCTGCCTTCTGTGTCCCTCTTGCTCCATTCTCAGAATCCCTGAACAGGGATAGCAGGAAAAATGGGTAGCTGCTTTCTGGAAGTTTTGCATTTTCTAGTGAAAGGAGGGTTTCCCCTAGCAATTGTACATCACAATAGACAAGACTAGTGAAAGGATTCAGCAGCTCTTGCTAAGCAGCCCACTACACATGGCCCAAACCAGAGGGTGTATATTCCTTGTATTCCTTTCTTCTGCATGTCACGTTGTCCTTGCTGCTGGATAATTCTCCAGACATCCAACATCCCTTCTGATAGCAGCATTTTTTTTGGAAAAAAACTTTAGGCAAACAACCCCCTATTTGTTATTCCTTTGTCCTTTTACATCTTCTTTCTTGCCTTGTGCTGTCCCTGTATTATGCTACAAAGAGAGAACTTGTCTCTCTGCTGTCCTCACAAGACCAGACTAAACAAAAGACGTTTCCATTGTTACACTCTGATGCAGCATTAACAAATATTCAGCATTAGGCAGCACAGGCCCTGTGTCAGCTCAACCGTGTGTGCTTTCTATGACTTCTTGGATGAAGCCTTCATGTCCACTTTTCATATAGCTATAGCAAATATCTTCTGATATTCCAGTGTTACCCTAGAGATTAACATTATCCTAGAGAGCTGCAATTTTTTGACAGCCAGTCATGGATTGCCGAAGCCGTAGCTCAAAGCTCACGGGCACAGGCCTGACGTGACTGGGTTGCTGGGGTGCTCCAGGTTCTTCGAGAGCTCTGAGTATTTCCCAAATTGCTTTCCATGTACCAGGTTTTAATAACTGTTCCCTTGGCTGATCCGACACTTGAACGATGAAAGATAAAATGATTGATTTCAACTTCAGTTCTCCAACGAGACACACCATAGTCCTGTAGACAGGTAGTACCTACTGAATAAACAAGATTTTTTTATATATGTGTATATAAATTGGGTGGGCGCTTTGGAGCCAAACTTGTCTGCTGATCTGCTGAAAGGTTTGTGGTTGGTAGGCAGTAAAACTAGAATATGAATGGAGGGCTGCAGCCTTGCCTAATGCAACCTGAGTTACTACTTGGTCACAGTTTAAATTCTCCATTTCTACTTGACTGCTAGCTGGTTCTAAAGTGGGCTGAACCCCCCCACACATGCACACACATACAGACTTTCTCACCCACTCTCTGCTTCTTCTCTGGCATGTGCCCACTCGTTTAATAGGGGTCCAGCACTGGGCAGGTGGCTATTTGTAAACTGCCTGTTGGAGTAGTTCTTGCCTTGCTCCTGGAATCTATATCCTGGAATATGGATAGAGCAGCTTTGGTGCCAGTGCCTCCAAAATCACAGATTTGCTTGGATGGACGATGAGCATCTCCAGCAAGGGGCATAGCTTCTTCTGCAGGGTGCAGTCTTTTGGCACCCTAAGCAATGGCAGGAGGCCAGGTGGGAATCAAAGCACGTGGACTTGAAATAGGAGTTATTGTTCTAGGCCTGACTCCCTGCTCCCTCCATCCCTGACACATGGTGTTAGTAACGCTGGATTTGTTTAACCATCTTGATGAAGGAGATGCCTCTGTCTTGTCAGGAAGCATTAATGCAGAGGGGAGAGGGGTGCCTGCTCAGTGGCTGGGGCTTCCCACATTGGCTTTGTTCTTTTTATTAGTCTGGAGTATTTTGGTCCTGGGTGATGTAGGCTTGTTGTTTTACAGCATTTTTGGTATAATGAATCCTCATGTTTTGCTTTCCAGGGCCCTTCACTTAAGCAATTTATGGACATTTTTTCTCTTCCCGAAATGACTCTTCTGTCTTCAGTCATCGATTACTTCATAACTCACGGCATTGAGTTTGACCAGGTCCATCTTTACAAGGATATATCTGTGAGTAAAATGTCAACCGCTCTGTAGCTCACCTTAAATTTGTGCACTCTTCAGCCTGTTAGCACAGGTGAGCTCTGCAGTATCTCAACACAAGGTGCTAATTCTGAATAGTCTAATATGACAACATTGTGGTCTCATTTGATTCGATCATTACCAAGGAGCATTCCAAGTGTTTTCAGGGTGTGTTGAGTTGATGTTTGCTGTACAAACCTCTTGCAGGAGGGTCTGGGCAGTTATCTCGAAGATCCTTCCCCAGGAAGTGTGCCACAGAGCTTGTGTTAATGCTTTCCGCTTCTGCCGGCCCCCTGCTTTCCTGCATGACCATGCAAGACCAGGAGCCAGGCAGTTGGCTTTCTGCAGTGACTGTGGGGAACTCCTTCCCCTTGCCTGCTCTGGGAATTCACTCCTTCCTTTGTGTTTGGAAGGCAGTTGGATAATTTGAGATGTAGTTACTCCAAGGCTAATTGCGCCCTCAAGCTACATTTGAAATGCTGGATTATCAGCACTGTTGGGGGAGCTCTTTTACTTCTCAATTAATGTTATAGGCAAGAAGGAAGCACTAAGAATGCCCTGCAATTTGTTGACAGATGCTGCATCTTTGCTGGCAGCAAAGGGATAGGCCAGCCCTTTCTCCATGGGCAGGTGGTTTTGGTCTGTACAGTATGGGAATTCAGCAATCATCCTCTAGTAGCAGCCTGCATGGACACAGTGTAGTCATCTCTTGACAGAAAAGTTATGTAAATGCTGCCTTTTTGGTGATAAGGATTCACCCCGTCAGCTTTGCTACAGCCAAGGGTTAGAGCTCCAGTTTTGGCCTTCTGTCAATGCTCGATAAGAGCTGGTTCCCCACAAGGCCCTGACGTGTTTCTAGGGTTTTGGTGGTTGTAGTTTGTTTTCTTTTAGGGTAGAGGAAAACCTGAAGAGGAGATGGAGCTGCCTTCAGAGGTCTTGTGTCAAGTGTGTTTTCTGACCTTTCTTTTGAGATGAAAGTGGTCTTGATCAAAGCGGGTGGTGACCCTTGCCACATGTGTACTCGCTGCAGGGTGAGCAGTATCCTCGAGCCCTCAGTATCCTGAGTGCTAATCCTGGCATTTGTCTTTTCCATCCTTTGCTGAGGAATGCGGTTATTCTTGAGGAACGAGTGAAGTAAGCAGAGAGATGAGGGATGACTGAAAATCCCTCAAGCCAGTGCTCGAAATCCATACAGGAGGCGTGACGGGAGAGCGTCCTGCGCTTTTATCAGCGTAGATCTTCCTTTTTCTGTGTGACGAGAGTGATGATAATTCTTGCAGGCTCATCCCTTTGCTGGGTCGAGCTATGCCTTCCCACAACAGCAAAGCAAGTGCAGAGGAATGGTTTGTGGATGTGAGCACAGGGATCCCTCTGTGCCTGCACAGACAGGGCTCCCGCGGGACTCGCGTGCGGTGGGAATTCCGATTGGAGCGCGGCTTGGAAGCAGCCTGCGTGTTAGTGACGCTGCGCTGAGCGAGCGCAGCCCCGAGGCAGCGCGGATGGACGTGCAGACTGTGGCATCCTGCTGCTCCAGACCTGCACACTGTGGCATCCTGCTGCTCCGGCTTGGCCGCTCCGCATCGGAGCGTAAGCACATGCAGTTGCCCTGCTTTTCTTGGGGGGGGTTTGAGCCTTCTTTGGTACCTCCCCAGGCTATCAAGGCTGATCTACAGGCAAGTTACAGTTCTTCCTCCTTTTTCTTTTTAAAGGAAGGAGCAAACTGGAATCTTTCTGCTCTACAAAGGTAATTTTATCACAAACCAGGCGCATTTCTTGATTTTAGAGCCAGTGCTGGTCAGAATGAAGTTGTTTTCTTGACAGTGCTTTTGTTTTTCTTTTCGTCACAGCCCAATACAAAAGTCTCACAATGAATGAGCTGTGGCCCCTGCCTTTTCCTCATTTAAATCCAAATGGCAGGAATAGACTCCTAAATCACTGTTTTGAAAAGGTGGCTCCTCCTTCATTGTCCCCAATCTAAGCTGTAAATGGTTTTCTCTCAACTTGGAAGGAAATCATTCCAGAGGAATCCTGATTTTTCACCGCAGCTGTCACCACCGCAGTAAGACTGGGTTGCTGTGCTGCATGGTGTGCAGATATTACTGCAGCGTTGTGTGCAACCTCTGTAGCAGCGTCAGCAGTGGAGAGGTGGATCTGCTTTCAAAGGTGCCTTTTTGTGCAGTGCATCTGAAAAAAAAAAAGATTTAATTATCCTGGGGAAAGGCAGCCTTTGTACTTTTGCCTTATTGTCGTGGATGAAAATGGTAGCCCTAAAGCACATCTACACACTGCAGAGTGGATTTCTGCTCTGGGAATGGGTTTCTGTATCTGGCATATATCTATAGATGGAAACTGTGAAGAATCTTACGTGGGTGTCTCCTCTGAAGTGTTCTGGATCTTTGCCTGTGGGCTGGAAAATAGAGGCTGTTGGATGCCACTGACAGTATCTGTTCCCTCTTGCCTCCTGCTGCAGAAGTGGGCAGTGCTGTTGCAGC
>JAVCKT010020037.1:12159-23592 GCA_032273925.1 Rhynchotus rufescens | reverse complement strand
TAAATAAACAACAATCTAAAACAATTACACTTTCATTTAGAAAATCTGTTAAAAAGAGCACACCCAGGCCACGCTATGATGCAGAATGGACTTTCCAAAGGATGACCAAAGTGATTTTAGTGATTCAAAAATTCCCAGAGTTTAGGCTACTAAAGGAGACACCGTAAATCACAGCAGTTTTATCCTAGCTATTAAATGGCTGCTTGGAATATGGGGCAGGCAAGGTTTAGAGCTCTGATTGCTCTGTACCTCCAATACAAACATCTCAGCCCTTGAACCAGGCCACAGGGCTGAAGACTGAGGCAGCAATGATTCATAAACATAATACAAGGACCATCTTTCTATGGCCTACAAGTAATCATTTCATAGTATTGACACAACACACACGATATTAATCAATTTACCTTCATATAAGGTGTTGCTGGATAGTGTTTCTGGGCCGCATTACTCCATCTCAATCATTCTACTTGTCCCACACCAATCATATCTGGAAGGGAAATATGAACACTCAGCTAAAGATCTAGTCTACAGTCTATTTTACAAGTTAAATAAGAAAGAAAAAAAACCTACTTGGAATGCATCATCCACAGATATCTTCCTTTCCAACTTTACAACATAGGTATTTTTCTACTACTTTCTACAAACATCAGCATTATTTGAAAGTCTACTGTATGTTTCAAATACTTCTTTAAATTTAAAATGTTCTTTTTAATCTTACCGGGCCTTTTTGTATCTTATGCTGAATGCATAGGGAAAACAGTTGTCAGCAAGGTGCCACAGCCATAGTCAGCAGCTTGACAGTGATCGCTTTTTCCTCCTGGCTGGTGCTGGGGAATATTTTAATTTATTTTGTATAAAGAAGGCTGTAAAAAAAATCCAGCTTTAAACGCTCAATAGACATTCCAGGTTTAGATTGATAGTAGATTAGCAACACTTGCAAGGCAAAAGTTTAGAATAAAATTGGAAAATACTTGTTATATATATATATATTTATAGAACTATTTTTTAGACTTCTAAAATCATATCCGTGGTCTGAAACCCAGAAATGTAAACTAGTGGTTAGGTTAACCATTGGGAAACCATGTACTGATTTCTTTGTAGTATCCAAACAACCAGCTCCAAGCAGGCCTATGTGGAGGGCTGAGCTTGCTTGATGTCTCTGCTAAATGGGAGGTGTGGAATTGCAGCTAAGTTCTCAAACCTGGCATGTGCTCCTAAGACAGTTTCAAACGAAAAGTCAACTGGATGCATCAGCTTGTTAACTTAGTGTGCACTAGTTTTAAAAATGCTGTTATACAGAAAATATACCGATTTGAGAGGGGAAAAAATTCTATAGAGGTTACCAATCAAACATGCAGAATTCTAAAGCAGTGATGTTGTGTGTATATGTCACGTTAAGTAAGAGACTAAGCTCTCCATTAGATCAAAGGCACTATATGTGTTCAGCCTAGTGACACAGTGTGATCTCTGGAAGTCAAGCTGACTCCTTTCCATCCTTCTCATCCTCACCATTGTTACAAGCCAAACAGGAGGGCTGCAGACAGCTGTGGAGTCATGCTCTGATAGCAAATGTATGTGATGGAGTATAGAGAAAAATCTTGAAGACACATAAGAAGGAATAAAATCTAGTTCAGCCTTAGCTGTGATGCTGTTGCAGGGCAAATGGGAACACAAAGCAACAAGGAGTTTATTTTTATCCTCAGCTTCAGCAAATTCAGAATATGCATTGAGACAGATGTGTTTTTTAAGGAGATGCAATTTTTATCAAAGTATCTTTCCAAAATAGAACATTTCTTTAAAAGTTCTTCTAAGACTGCTTTGAGGAATTTCTGCTCTTTCTGATTTCATTTGAAGTTGCTGACAAACATGTCCAAGTTACTGCATAGTCACATGGAGCTGTTTCAAAGCTGTCAACTCCAGACTATCTTTGGCTACATGGCCCACCTAATCTGCTTTCCTGTCAATCAAGTGGAGAAGAAGCCAGCTCTACTGGGATGGATACTGAGGTGCTTTACAGCGACAACAAGGCCAAGACATGGCTGTCACAGGCGTCAGTCAACCAAGACTACAACTGGCAAGAGGGAAGTATCTGCAGGCCACAGGGGTCTTGTGGTGCAGCAAGGATCAGTGGCTCTTCCTTAGTGCCAGGGAGCTGCAGGGATTCCCTATAGTGACAAGGCAGAGTCACCACCACTTCAGTTAAGGTCAAGCAGTGAAGTCAACCTGCAGATCAAGGCCCAGGAAGAAGAACCTGGCTCAGACACAGCCATTTATCTCCAGCGATGTCTGTAACAATGAGATTAAGTCACAATGTCAGCCCAAAGTTGGGGTCAGGTTCAACAAAACCTATAGCTAGGAAAGGGCGAGGTGGAGACCAGCATCAATGAGGAGCGTGGGGTAGAGACTGAGCTTAAATGGAGTTCTGGGCCATGGCAGGGGTGGGAGGAGGCCCCCCACGAGGCTCGTCATGGCCTGGGAGAACCCTCAGGACAGCTATGGGCCTTGGGAGCGGGTGCACATGTCTCATGAGATTTGAAAAATGAGCATCTGGGTCTGGAGCATCGCAGTGTTACAGAAGTGCTAAGGGTTTTGTGTGACAGGTGTGGGGTAGTTTAGATGGTTTTGGAAATCTGTGTTAGAACAATTTTAGGCATTTTTTTCTCCACACATTTGAAACTCTTCCATGTAATTTCACAGCCAACATGTTGAAAAGCTGGTCTTTAACTATCTTTAATGGATGCTGCACGTCTAAATAGATATAATTTATATCACTGAAATGATTCTGCCATTTTATGGCACCCATGAGGAGCAGTTTATTCAGATACTGAGTAAAAATTATTGCAGATTTGTTTACTTCTCTGCTTCCCTCTAATGTTTGGGCTACGTAATATATTTCTATCAATAACAATCACAAAAAATAACTCTTTTTGCTAGATTATATCTGTTTTTATATCCTTATTTAACACTTACAATAATAATAGAACTTTTATGTACTTATTCAGTTAATGCAATAGCTATACTATAATCATAGGAAGAGCACCAAAGGACAAAGTAAGAAGACTTTAAAAATGCACACACCTGTAAAATGAACACTTTAAGTGGAAGAATTTGCATCTAGATATACTCTTTTGTTGTAGTGGAATTTCCTTGTTCTGTAGTTCTTTTTCATGTGTTTGTTTTTGTGATCCTACCTAGTCTTGAGGTGGATTGCATGTCATACACTGAAGCGTACATGAATATGTTTTAACCAAAATGGAATCATGCAGCATCTTATCTTGTGTGCCAATCCTTAGTGCCAACAGATGAGGATCAAATTCTGATAGACACTTACAAATTTCAATAGCTACATGAATTTAAAAAAAATGCCTATACGTACTTGAAAAAATACTTATGTTTATTGGACTTTCCACTTGCTGAAATCCAAGTCACTTTTATTTTTGGAACTTTAAGTATCCTTGAATATATCTCTAGATTTTGTTTTGTATTGTTTTATTTCCCAGAATTGTTAAGAAGTTTTGCAATAAGTATTTCTGTTATCTCTTCTTGTTGAATTAATATATAGCTGAGCAAATTTTGATGGCACCGAACCTTTTATGCTTCAATTTATCTATGAACTAATTCTTTTTATCCAGGCTTCTGTTAAGAAATTTTGCCTGCAGTACAAGATATCTATTTTTAGTGGCTTTAGCAAAGGCAAATTTCTGCTGCATACTACACCTGTTGAGAAGAGAACTAATAACAGTTGACAAGTTGCTGCACCACAGCAAGGTGCTGTAATAATGTATATATGCACTATACTGAATAAAATAGAATCAAACCCACAGCGTTTTTAGCAGTCCCTACAATGTTCTTTCTTAGTTTTTCTTACATTCAAAATGTCAGAAGCAGTTCCAGCTCTTAAGTTGTATCAAAAAAAATCTGTCATGTTTAAGTTTCTGTGAGACTGGAATGTATGAACTTCTCACATATTAAAGCTGGAAAAAGAAGAATTCTGAGGATAAGCCTTAAAAGCACAGAGTTGTCCTTAAAAGCACTAACCTAATGGACTAATGGTAGAACAACATTAAACTTTTATTTTCTGCAATGCGTTAACATAACTTCATAGTTATGATAGTGGTGAATTAGAAGATAAAATAAGAATTGGGTAGGAGATAGCAAGATTAAGGACATTTGACAGGCACTTTTTATACATAACTTCTAGGTAGATAGTTGCTATGTCCTACATTAACTTTTTTTTTTGAAAATAAAATATTTTTCCAACCATACAGGCCATTTATTGAGAATTCATATTGTGGCATATCTGCCCTGGTTCTCTTACCTGCTCTCATCAGTCTTAGCCTAGGAAAATAGGAAACAAAACACATTAGAGAAAAGACATTTTGTTACTGGTATCTGACAATTTGGTGTTATTCTTGAAGCTGTGCTATCTCTTCCCTAGGGTGTTTTCTGAGGAATGACAGCAAGGAATAGAGTAATCAGAGCTTCCAGATAGATCAAGGAAAGAGACTGGTGTAAAATCTGAAACCTGGTGGTTTCAGACTTGAAATTCGGAAGATCTGACATTTTGTTTTTAGATTATTTGCTAGTCACTTTTAGCAGGGAGAATGGTTAACTCCTACTAAATACTGAATTAGATTTTCTATGGTTAGAAGCTTTTTTAATCACTTGAACAGGATTGGGACACCATTATTATTTTCAAACTCTCATTTGGGTCCTGGAAAAGATTTCTTTGGTGTGCAGAAATGAGAAGAGAATAACAGAGAGTTTCAGCTTCTTTCTGTGGATACGGATCTGTAATCAGTATCACTTTTAGAAATAAATATGCCTTATGCCATATTTTATTTGTAGCATATAGTACAAGTCATTTTCATCCTTCTTTTCTAAATATTTTGCAATGTCAATCCTCTGGGTGAGAAATTATGTGATACTGAAAAAGAATTTTCATGATACACCCCTGTTTTCAGATATTTATAGCTTTGCATGGGATTCTTTGATTTGATTTTTTTTTATTTAATCCCACAGAAATACATGAAAGTTACCAACAGTTGTGACAAAATTATACAGTTTCAAAGAGGCGGAAAGCAGATGTGTTCACTGACCCTATTTGTTACTTGGATGACTGAAAAATACTGTTAAACTATTGTTTTGTGCAGTCAATTCTATTGTAGTTTGAAATTCCACATTTTATATAGCTATTTTATACTTACTCTGTAACAAACACAATATTCTATTTTTTTGAGGTGAAAAAGCATACATTTGAAAATATTTCCTTTTAAAATATAACTTTGAATATATATTGGCTTTTGCTTTCAATTACGTATATGACATTTCACAGCCTTTCTGGCACATCATACAGTAACCATCCATCGCATGGCAATATAGCACAAAACAGTGTGTTGCCTTTCCTTGGAAAGATAATTTTTTTCCCCAAGGAAAAAAGAAAACTAACCTTTCTAGCAGGTTACATTCAAAGTTGTGTAGGAATGCTTGATTTTCACATAATCCTTGGTGAGGAATAGCGCAAAGTGTATTCGGATACAAATGGCTTCTGATTTGACGAAGAACTTGAGTTCCTCTTGACGTCAATGAGTCTTGGAGCACCTGCACCCACAGCAAAATTTTTCATGAGATTGTTAAGTGTTTTGGGTGGGAACTGTGCATTCTGTATGCATGTGTACTGTACTTAGCATAGAAATGTCAAGCACTCTGAATTCCTTCAAGTCAGGCAAGGCTGCTTTATGGTTGATTCAGGAAAGCAGTCTTGTTCAAAAGGGTATCATTAAAAGAGAGCTAGAAAAAGATCTTGCTCTTCTCAGAGTGTCTACCAACAGTTTTTTTGGCTCAAGAATATCTGAGGCTAAAAAATAAATGATCCTGAGATGTAATCCATTCCGGCTGCTACCGGCAATTATTACTTTCCCCTGGGTGGTTACTAGACCAGCACCAGGCCATTCAAGAGGCCTCATACGTTCTCAGGGAAATAGGGTGAATGATCTTATTGATTAAGGTATCAGATGCACACGAAGGTGAGGTGAATTAGGCAGGAAAATTGTAGATAAATGTGGTAGAGAAGTTTCCTAGCACCTCTAAATCTCCGGTTGTTTCCCTTTAATATATTTCTCCTTATATGAATTTATTTGCCAGCCTTTTAAGTAGCTATTTTTGAAGGCAGGTGGAGTCTAGAATTTAGCTAAGAGCTAAATTATTCATTTAGATTTCCACAAAGGGAGTTTGCTTTTGGCTGTTCTTGCCATGCACCAATAGAGATTTTGTACCCACTTAGTCCTGCACTGTAACACCAGAGGAGCTTTCTCCAGCTCTTTTCTTTTTAATCTTTGTACCTGTCCTGTCTCTTCACTCCCTTTTCCTCCTCTCAGACTCATGTTCCCTAACAATCTGCTCCCAAACTCTGCCACTAACATTAATCATTGGATTTGGATACTCTCTTTCAGCATTTGTGTGTGAAAGATGATTTAGTTTCTGATAGAGTAAAGGGATAGTTAATCAATGGGGACATTAAAAGCTTGAGAGCAATTTAGGTGCCTGCTTTGGGGAGGGCTGATCTCAATCACTCTTTAGACCGTCTCAACTGTAGCAACTTTAACTGCCACAGCTTACTTTTCTCTATTTTTAAAAGATCCTTTGTCCTCTTCTCATAGACACTCTCCCAGAAGCTATTGTATGTCAATTCATTTGCAACAAAACAGAAGAGATCTGAGAATATCAATGAAACTGTGCAGTATAGTCACCTATTTTTGATGGCAACAGTTGTATGTTTAGTGATCAAGTAAGGATACTTCCTCAATACATCATTACACACACTCTTAGTTATAACAGGATGTTGATGAAAATGTGTGATTTAAATTTTAAGATCCTCAAGACAATATTATATAGTTATATAATGTTTTCCCTTGGGTAGTAGCCTTAAACAACCTGAAAAGATGCTGATACATTTTCTTTGATGTTCTAGGAGTGTCAAGACTACTTAGCACCATATATAGTGAAATAATTTGAATTATTTCACTGCAGGAAATAAGTATAATGTCTCGAGATTGTTTAGAAGTGATCACGCTCTTGTTCTTTTCTTTGTATTTTTGGGGTCTCCTCCCTTCTTTAGAAACAGAAAGTTTAATTTTCTGGTCTAAAAGGGAGATAGCAACTCAATTGTAACATCAAGCTTATTTAGTATAAAGTTAGTAGATGAATCCAAGCATAGCATCTGCGCATTGGAATAAATAAGAATTGATAAACTCCAAAGAATCAGATACTCTTCCCTTTCACAAGATTAGGGTGTTTACACTGAACTTTCAGTGACATTGCAAGAATCAATACGTTTTATATAGCAAGAGTAACAAGAACATGTCTAAACTCATATTGCCAGCTGAATCAGGCAGCATCCCAAAATTATTTCCATCAGCCAGACATCCATTACTGTATTTGCTTGGTCTCATAATGACAGCTCCTTCAAACACTTTCAATTTCAATTGCTCTGTTAAAGATTCACCATTTCCCCCCATTAATCTCTGTGAATAATTATCTAGGCTTTAGCATTTATACTCATCATCACAAAAGTCTCTACTACTGAGCTCTTATTAACTTCCGTTATAAAAGTAACAAGCGATTAAAATCAAGAATGTTATATACTTCTACCTTTAATTTAGCCATAGATTTAACATATTGTCACTTAGCATTAAATTCTTTTAGTAGTCCATTATGACAAAACACAAAAACTCATAGGAAAACAGGATAATTAGTGGGGGGAAAAAAGAGCCACATGAAAATAGAACTATATTTACTCAGTTAAAACACCTGTCTACCAATACTAGAATAAATTGATAATATATTGATATTGATTGAATATATTGATATTGAATGTCAAAGGACAAATAATTTTGAAACTTACTGCAATATTAAAACCTCTTGTTTCATAAAGAGGTAGTAGTGTAAAGGAAATAACAATTCAGGACTGCTACATAAGCCTAAGATAATAATGCTTCTGGAAAGCTACAGCCCCTGAATAATTTTATGTATATTTAACTGCCTAGTAGAGATATTTTTAATTAACTTCTGACATTCTATTCTTATTTAAAATTAATGTACATTTTGAGACAGCCTTGTAAATCCTTTTATTATGGAATTAAAAGCCTGATATTCTCCCCTCTCCCTTATATTCTTAAATGGAGAATTTAAATTCATAGGAAAATAGACCTATAAACAGAATTGATAGAATAAAATACTAAAAGTTCACAAAGAAATAATTAGGCTACAGAGTGTAAAGTCAGAAATTACACAGGTACAAAGTTCCTGTTCATACGTATTTACCCTTAAATGATAATTACTGATGGGTAAGCAGATGAAATATGTTGCTATCATGAACATTTGCAAGCGTTAGTAATATGCTCAGAAATGATTGGGTAACTCAATCTCAACCAACTCAGTCAGGTAATAATATTGTCCTGGTTATATGGTAAATAATAGCATCTCTGGAGCACTGTAATTTTTATTTTAGCATAACAGTGAAAGACAAAATGCAAATGGAGAGGAATTATTATGCTGTGAACTTTCTTCCACTAAATTAAACATAGATCTCTGAACATGAGCCAGAGCTGGATTAATGCAAGAGGAATCATTTTCATGGAAGAAAGTTAATGAGCAACCTCCTACGCTGTACATCTGTTTAATACTACCTTCATCCTGCTACCATTGGGAAACATGACAGAATAATAAAAAATAATTGTGAGGATACTGTGATCCCTATTGATGGTTTCTGCTTCTTGATACACTTAATAGTCAACATATGTAAGAAGCTCATATTTACCTTGTTGAACATTCAGATTGGCCAAAACATTCAACTAATCTTGAATTTCATAGGCTTTAAAATAATTCTTTACCATTTTTCTAAATTTTGCAAAGAAAATTTTCATTCTGCAAAGTTGTGCAATTGTCTGTAAACAAAATAAAAACACGAATTTAAGTCATTAAACAATTATTTTTTTAAAAATTTAAAAAGCCATGAGTATCCATAGAAGGCGAGTGGTTGGAAACATATAATGTTAAAGATACTACTCCCTCAACATCTTTGTTACTTTGGTAAGAGCATCCCTCAAATATGTCCTATCAACTTGTGTATCAACTGGGAACCTGCAACAGGGTGAGTGTGGGGAAACTGCTATACAGGCACATTTTGCTGGACCCTTGGATTCATAGGACATTTTACATTGACTTTTGGTCAATAATTTTCTTTGGATTGCTTTAGATAATTCTTCGGAAAACAACCTCACACTATAAATAACAGACATTACATACAGAACAGGGAAAAGGAAAAACAGAGCTGTCAACTGCAGATTTAAATCTAATGAATGATCATATTGGAAACTATATGAAATGACAGACCTTCCTCACAGATATGCAACTTTTACTTTACAAGCTGTGCAGATACATAAATGTAACTTTACACTTGAAAAAATGCTTTTAAGTAGTTTGCAAAAAAAAACACATCTTCTTTCAGGTTAATACCATCATTATTTCATTATGAAATCATGATCCTTTTTTTTTGTCTAGAGAAAAAAAGTCATGACTGATTTTACTTTAGGACATTAAATGTGTGTTACAAAGGAGAGTTAAACCCCATTTATAGCTATCTGGTGTTTAAGATTTTGTCCAAGTCACAGATTAATTGGATTTGGATCCACTTAGTCAAAGAAAGAACCTCAACCATACAATGAGAAAATTTCTCATCAACTCCTATGGAGAAGGGGACATTGTTCCCTGGGATTTTGAAGTGAAAGCAGCTAGAGATTTGTGTGTTTCTTATATTCGGTAAATTTGAAATGATGGGTCACCTCAGAAGACTTAGGCAATAGTTGCTGTCCTTAATACCAATCCTAAATATTAGATGCAATATATGCAGTAAATTACTAATAAGATAAAATCAACTTATACAGCATTTTTTATTTAAATTCCACCTAGCTCCTCTCCTATAAATATGTCAATACAAAGAACAGAATTTCTTTTCTTAGCTTCTTATTGTTCATTGAGCATCAGCAGTATATTTTCAATTGGTTACCTGCTAACATCCAAGTAAATTTCCTAGGTGGAAATAGGAGAAAGGTGTTTCTTTCCAACTGTTTTGCTCTATGACAAATGTTATAGACAACATGACATGATTCATAGATGGAAGGAGGCCCACAGGGATGTGCCACTAAGATGTTGTCTATTTTCTGCTGTTCTTTGCTGTCATGCAAACCTAACAGGCAGATGGCCTCAAAGCAGGAAATTAGATCATCCCTGTGTCAAAAGAAATCATCTATTTCCATTGTAAATTTTGGTGTGGATTAGCCTTTTTGAAAGTAGGTATTTCCTCTGAATAACATCTCAGGCCTTTTTTGTGACCATGAGAACTATATTGCAGGATAGTCAGGCTTATGCCATTTATGACTCAGTCATATGTAGATTTTGGTGGCTGCACAAAGGATAGATGATTTTAAGACCGCTGATCTAATACAGTATGGATATTAATAAAATCAGCTGTAGTTTAACAATGTTGGTGAATCAAAGCAATTTGATTTGCTTGTCATATTGGCTTTCCTCACCTTACAGCATCTCCACATGGTGGACATCAACATGGAATTGATAGATTCATGCTAACTTTGGTCCAAATAGCAGAAAAAAATGTAGCTGAAAAAGCTCCACTTGGGATGACAACCTATTTTTTGGAATTTTAAAATTTGATCGGATATCATATGCACCATTGGAAGCTATTTTGGGGATGCTTAAGGAAATCTAAGAAAGTCAATTGTCTATGTATGGTCTGCGGAAGATTTTTCCACAAAATCAGCTTCAGACCTCTGCAGTCACAAAAAAAGATTGAATTCAGTTGGATACGTGTTAAAGAGATGGGATCTACAGTAGAATGGTTTTAAGAATCATAAAGTATGTAGTCAAACAAGAGAGCACATCGAACACATACACTGAGAAAATTTTTCTAATTAACAAATGCTATGGAGAAGGGAACATCTAACCACATATTCTGACTAGATATTCAGTCTTATACTGATTTTAATTTTTTTAAATGATCGAGAACTCCAGCTCTTGACAGGTAATCAATTGGTCATGTTTGTAGACAATACACATAATCCTTAAGAATGAGATCTCTCATTTTCTATGTTTAACTAGAACTGATGCAAGAAAAGCTGATGCAAGAAAAAAGCCAACACATAATTTTGTCTGGATCTTTTACTCAGATTTTCATATGTAGCAATTATACCTGCCTTTTAAAAGGTGCAAGGGGTAAACTCTGGTATTGAAAAGACCGCAGTCCTGGGCAGAATGTTTGTCTCATGAGATCTCTGCAGCCTAAAAAGAAATCCGCCTTCTTCCCTTTGTTCACAAAATAGATATATCACACGTGACTAGGCTAAGGAAAAACAACAG
>JAVCKT010020036.1:13573-39355 GCA_032273925.1 Rhynchotus rufescens | reverse complement strand
CGCGGGACCCCGCGGCAAGGCCGCCCCGGGGCCCCGCGGTCCCCTGCCCCGCCAGCCCGGCGCCCACAGGCCGCTCGGCGGCACCACGAGGTCAACGGGGAGTTTGCGGAGAACTGGGGAGCCTGGGTGCGGGGCAAGTGGTGATGGGCCAGTGCAGGCCCCGCTCTGAGGCCCTGCCACGTGTGCACGGCGGGTGCAGCACGGCCTGGGTGACGCAGGGTGGCGGCACCGACAGCACCCACCACTGCAGCACTTACCACGGTGGCACCGGTGGCACCCACCGCTTCAGTCACCACCAGCTACCGGGGCTCAGCTCCCAACAACCCCGCTTGCTCCAAGCAACTCAGCACTGCAGGAAACGCTCCATGGTTGGCGGTGCCAACCGCATCTTGTGTCCCCGCCGTGTCCCCTTGGTTGTGCAGGGCAGCAGCCCGGGCAGGGACGGACCCGCCGAGACCGCAGCCTTTCTCCACGAGCGGCTTCGAGCCCGTTCCTCCCGCAGGCAGCGGCCCCTCGCGCTGCCTGGGGGCAGCCCGTCCTCTCCCTGCCACCGTCGCCCCAGTGCTCATCTCCCACCAAAGCGGGGCGCAGGTGGCTGCACCCAATACCCACCCGTCTCCCTGCAGAATCGCTGGGACAGAACGGGTGGCAGCTCCCGCAGCGGGAGGCAGCTCCTGTGACGTGAAGCCTGTGCCTGGATAGGGCAGGAGGCCGCCGAGCACTCCAGGTGCCCATGGGGCTGGGAGCTGGCGCTGCCCAGGGAGCTGCGCCCAGTGACGGGGATGCAGCTCTGGACTGTCCCTGAGCAGCCAGGGCCCCCAGCACCCTGCAGCCCCAACACCCCAGCACCCTGGGGCATCACGAGGCTGCCGGCGCCTGCCCTGCCTGCTCCAGCCTCCCTCCGCTCGCTGTAGTGCAGCGGGTCCGGCCGCAGCGCCCGGCGGCCCTTGGGCAAGCGGGAGCCAGGGAGAGCTGCGGGAAGCAGCCAGGACGGAGGGGGCGGCAGGACGGCGCAGGCTGCAGACCCGTCCGGCAGCACTCGCTCAGCCCTCCCTTCCCTCGGGCTCCGAGCAGCGCGGCAGCATTGCGCTCGTGCCAGCGCCCTGCGTCCCCCTCCAGCCCCAGGCGAGGGGAGGTGGCCCCGGCGCCTCCTCCCTGCAGCACCCACTGCCACCGGGGCACCCTGGCTCCCAGGGCCCGGCGCTGCCGCTCGTGACGAGCGCCCGGCCCAGGGAGGCTCCCCGTGATTCACGCACCAAAAAGCGCCCGGCGCGGGGCTCGGCCGGGAAGTCTCGCTCAGCGCGAGGCCAGGCGAACCCTGCCCAATTTGCTCTTCAATCCTGTGGTTTGTTTGCTGGGGAAACGTGATCCAGGTGCCGAAAGCCGAGGTGTAAGCCGGAAAGGGCTCCGTTGCGCAAGCAGGGTGGGAGCGGAGCAGAGGGCGGCAGTGCAAACCCCGCGGCCCTGCTGCGCCCCGGGCTCCCCTCGGCACGGCAGCGGTCGAGGGTTTCTCCCTCCCGCCCGCCCCGCGGGTAGGCTGGAGAGGGGGCAGCAGGAGGAGGCAGCAAGAGCAAGGCAGACGCAGGGGAAAACTGCCCCCCGCTTGCAGTAGCTCTGGAAAAAACCCCTCTTCTTTTCTTATTTCACTGGTGCCCGAAGGCAGAATTTGCCCCTCACGTTGGTGGCACAGGGCACAGCCCGGCACGGACTCCAGGCTGGCAGTCCCGACCCAAGGCTGCGTCTCGGAGTGGCTGGGGAAGGCACCGGGGATGCGGTTGTGCCAAGGGAGCTGCGGGCAGAGCCAAGGGAGGCAGAGCCAAGGGGACCTGCAGGGGACCGGGAGGAGTCCTGCAAAGCCCCCGGCCCCCCAGGGGAGCAGGAGCAGAGCGATGCCCCTGCCCCTGGGCCTCGGGGCTGTGCAGGAAGGTGCTCCTGCCCAGCAGCCTCCCGCGGGGCCGCTCTGCTCCCCGGCACGCGCTGCAGTGCTGCAAAGTGCAGCAAAGGGCCCTGCCACCGCCTGGTGGCACCAGCGCCGCGGCGCCACGCGCAGCCCCGGCAGCAGCCGCAGCACGAGGTGTCCAAAACCCTCTGTGCACTTACAATATGGGGAAAAATGAGCTGTATTTTAGGAGCAGGCCTCACCACAAGCGGTTCAGGGTGATGGGAGCAGCGATAGGAGCTGGTTCACGGCAGGAGCAGAGGTTGTGGCTGCCCAGAGGTAGTGCCAGGGTCTGGGCCTGGGCCCCAAGCTCCACTGAGCCAAGGGGCAGCTGAGAAGGGTCAGCGCAGAGCCAAGGCTGGGCAGGGGCCCTGCCCCAAGCGCTGCTGAGACGGGCAACTGTGGGAGGTGACAGAGCAGCCACGGGAGGCGACGGAGCAACCACAGCTTTGCTTTCTGACTCAGTGCCCAGCCCCAGGAGAGCCCCGAGCAAAGTGGCTGAAAACACGGACAGCCTGTGGCCCAAGAGCCCAGGGAGCAGGGCTGGTCCCAAATAACAGTCCCCTGTTCCTCAAGTAGAGCTGAGCTTTCCCTCCTTTCTCCTGGCTGGCTGCAGGGTCCCCAGCCCGGCCGAGCAGGCTGCTCCCTCAACGAGGGCGCAGGACGGGAGACACCCGAAGCCACCAGGTAGTTTGAAGGCAAAGCAGGGACTCTCCATGACAATGCAGTGTTTATTACGACCAAGCAGAGAGAAGTAACAGCTACAGGGGCAGGAGGGAGGAGGCTTCACTGTAAGAGCCAGCTCGGAGACCGAGAGCTGCGACATGCTGCAGAAGGGAGGCCTTCACCTGCCTTCCAAGCAGCCTAGCAGGAGCGAGACCTTCCCTTCTCTCCCCGCTCCTGTCCCCAATATTACCAGGGTGAGGGTCCTGCCTTCACAAGGGGGATCTGCCACCTCGCAGCAACTCTCCCAGCCCGTCCTGGCTGTGGCCATCGGCCCTACCTGGGGACACGAGTCCACGTTCTACAAAAGGAGCCTTCCCTCCAGAAAAAGAGACTGTAGAGAGCTCCCACGTCAGTGTTATTGCTCAGCGTGACAGGCGCTCGCACGCAGGAACTTAAGGCAACAGGAATAAGTGCACTAGAGGGGCCTCCAAAGCCGGGGGCCCTGGGGAGGTGCACGGCCCGGCGGCCCCACGCGGCTCACGGTCTCAGGCAGTCCTCGGTGACGCCCTGCGCGGCCAGCTCCGCCAGCACATTGTCCAGGTAGTTGGGGTCGGGGTAGCCGTGGCCACTCAGGTTCGTGTCCATCTCGGTCTTGTGGTGGATCTCGTTCCACACCACCGTGTTGCTCTCGCCTGTGGTGCTGGAGGTGCCCACTGTGAAAATCAAGCGTCTCCTCCAGGCCACCTTTAGGAGCTCCAGGACCTGGAGATGGAGGAAGGGAAAAAGCAAAGCTGGTCTCCTGCAGCTAGATTTGAGTCATGGACAGATGAGCAGCCCCTTCTTGCCTGGCTGTGGAAACAGACAACTCCATGGTCCTTTTCAAGGGAACCATCCAGGTGAGATATGGATGCAGTTGCTTGCCAGAAGCTTAATAACTACTCTCTTGCAGTTGCAGCAAGAAACTAAAGATACCAGCATTAGAAGGAACTCCTTCATCTCCTGTTTTCCTGTGTGGTGCCCCTGATGGGAAGAACAATTTATCTTCCCCACAAGCCAGTCTTGCAAGGACCAGAAAAATACTGGCACAAGTTGAGACAAACACATTCACCCACAGGAAACAGGGATGGGAACAGGGTGCAGATATATTTTCCCCCCCGCCACGTTCAGTGGTTCTAAGAGAAACTCCTGAAGGAGAATTATGAAGAAAAACAACAAAACTTTCAGAGACAGAAGGTTATAAAGACACCTAAGCAGCAACAATATAGACAACTGGTAAAAATAGCCTTGTTAGCATCACAGGAGCAGCTTTCTTAAAAACAGCCCTATCTTGCAAAGGCAAGAGATGCCTGCCATGATGCCTGGGGACATGACTGCCACGGAGCCTTACCTTCCTGCCCTTCTCGTTGTCTGGCAGATAGCAGTAGCGAGGAAAGCCTCTTGCTGTGTAAGGCATCCCAGGGTTGGGGTGCTCAGGGCCCTGCGACAGATAAAGGACACGGTGTGTTTGGACACTTCCACCTTTGTGTGGGTTGCACAATCCTTCAGTAATAAGAGCTAAATCAGCAGTAGGATTTAGGATAGGACCATCTCGGACCAGCTCTTCCATCCAAAAGGAGCAATGTATTGCTGATTATGAGCACAAGGTATTTGACTTGTTCCTATGGGACACGCTAACATCTTAGGTACTTCATGAGGAGCTTCATGCTGCAGTAATGTGAGCTCTTTAGAGGCTGTTCTACATGGTCTAAGGATGTCCCCAAAACAGACTGCCAGCCACCAGACTTTCAGGTCACCGCACCCACCCAAACCTTAGATGTGGGGTGTAAAATAAGACACTAGAATCTCCCCCATCCTGTGAGCACTGGTGGGGTCTCCTCCCTGCTCCAGACAGGCAGTTTTTAATGTAGGCAAAAGGCTGGTGAGAAGCAGAGGCAAAACACGGTTCCTGGTTCAGCTCTCCCCTGCCAGGCTGTCTGACAAGCGGGCCTTGTGCTCACCTGAATGCCTCTGCTGATGTGATACACAATCTGGATCGTCCCACAGTCCTTGTGGCCAGGAAGGGACTGGGGAAAGGTGGAAACCTCCATCTTTCCTTTGGGCTGAGTCCCCGTTTTCTCTCCATAGATGGTTTTACAAGAGGGGCACTGTAAACTCCCGTCCTGTGAGGAGAGAGAAGCGGGCGTCAGACCTCGAGAGTCACCCGGGCAGTGGGCCCGTGGGGACGGGTTGCTCTGGCACCTTGTTTCCGTTGCAGTACATGGCCAGCACGCAGAGCATGTGGAAGCAGTGCTGGCAGTTTGTCAGGCGACCAACCATCTCCGGCTTGATGGTGCTGCACTCGCACGTGTCCCCGTAACCCGAGGGCGAGGCCAGCTTCTCCATGCAGATCATACAGTCCTGGAGGCCAAGACAGCAAGCACAAAATCGCCATGTACTGAGGACACCAAGCTGATCATACTGACTCACCAAGAGAGCAATCAGGGAGGCATTTTAGGAAGATCTGCCTTCAATTTTAATCCTCCCTTCTGAGGTTTAAGAGCAGAGACAGGTCTCCTCACCTGGCTGGTACCACCCCACTCTACTGCCTCCTGGCCAGCACAGGGCAAGAGCTGCCAGGTAGAAGGAACAAGCAGGGAGCTGAGCATGTCTATGTCCTGCTCCTCTACAAAGTAGCTACTCCAGCTCTGAGCTAGTCACCTTCTTAAGCAATTGACTCAGCTGGTCCCAGCTTGCTCCATTTGCCAGAAGGAAGGTGATGGTTCAAGTGTTATTTACCTAGACCAATATCACACTCACTTGAGAGATCCTTTGAGTCTAAAACCAGGGCAGCCTCTGCTTCTTCAGTGCACACTCCCACTCTCGCACTCCCACAGTGAGGGCCCTGGGTCACCCCTCATGGGCACCCATGTGGGCATCTCTCCAAACGTGGAGAGCACAGTGTGCATATCAGAGCATTTGAATGAGGCCTCATCCCCAGTTACCACGTGTGGGTTTCAGTCAACTGTGAGGTCTCTCCACCTAGCATCAAGGAGGCCATTCCAAGTAGTGGGATCTACTACTCAGGATGGCCATGGAAGGAGAGTCTTTAGGGACCACCACAGTTTTCACAATACCCCAACAAAGAGCTCTGGCCAAGCCAGACTTGCTTTATCATCCTCCGTTCCTCCTGCCCCTCTTACCTCATCAGCAGGAACACCCTTCAGCTCTTCCAGGTATCTCCTCACCACCGCTTCTGGCTCAGTTGGTGTCGCTGCACAAGGAGAGAGATGAGAAAAAGAGACAGAAGGAAATCAGACACACCATGAAACACGACGGGCTGTGAGGGGGATGCTAAAGAGAAGCGGAGAAGAGCAAGTAACCGGCCAGGAAGCCAAAGAGAAAGGTCAGGTTTAGAGGGAGAGGAAAGGTCTCTGCTGAAGCAGCTGCTCCAACGGATCCACACAAGCCCTGCAAACGCTCTGCTGCCAGCAGCGACCAGCACTAACCCTGCGAGGGCCAGAGCGCCCACCGCCCGAGCCCTGCTCGCCCTGTTCCCTTTGGGAGGCAGGAGCTGCTGCACAGCGGCCCATCGTTATCCCTGAGCAGGACCCCCGGAGCCCACCTGCAGTTGCTGGGCTCCAATTTTTTACCCACATACCCCAAGGGAGGGGCTTTGATTTTGATTTTTTATTTTATTTTTTTTCTTGATTTGATTTTCTTTGCACAGACCAGAAATCAGCCGTGAGCAAACTCAACCCAGAGACGTTACAGTCCTAGTGGGAAAGAGACAATTACACCTTCTGAAGAAGGCATTCCCACACTGCACGGTACCTGGGACCCTTGCACTCCAGGGCAAACGCTGCCGTTGGCACCTGACAAACAGAAACCCAGCAAAACACTAAGCTTCAGGCCTCAGAATCAGGCTTGCATCCTTAACAAGAACCAGCAGCTCTTCTTGGGAGCTTTTCACACACTCAAGTTCAGCAAGATGCAGCACAAGTCACAAGGAATTGAAAACAAACCAGCTTTGTAGCGGTGTCCT
Source organism: Rhynchotus rufescens (assembly GCA_032273925.1). NCBI lineage: Eukaryota > Metazoa > Chordata > Aves > Tinamiformes > Tinamidae > Rhynchotus > Rhynchotus rufescens. Next base: position 32,729 of record JAVCKT010020036.1, on the reverse strand, counting down.
GTCTGCAGAACAGCTCCCAGACAACCTTGCATTTCATAAATGTAATCCCTGCTCCCCTCTCACCCAAGCAGACCCCAGCGCAGCCATCCAGGCCCGATGTCCCACCCCAAAACAGCCCCTCTTGAAGGTAGGTGTCCCCTGAGACAGACATGAGATGGAGGTTCTGCAAGGCAACAGCAGACCTCACGGATACCCCATGCCTTCTAAAGCAACGTGGGAGCCAGAGTAAGGACCAAGCAGCAAACACACAGTATCCTGAGCCCATGGCTGGTGAAGACTTTAGATGTAGCCTCAACTCCCAGCAACTTCTACTGCAAGCAGGGCTACTCCATAAAACCTGCAGGGAGGTCCTGGCACCCTACAGACAGTCACCAGGCACCACGGACCCCTCTGCAGGGCACCCAGGCCTGTGTGAGAGAAGAGCAGCTCCTTACCCGTTGTCAGGCCCATCACAGAGGCTGCCAGGCTCCTCCACCAGCCTACAAGAGGAAACATTTGCACATGCAGCATTAAGACTCCACTTGGCAGGAGGCAAAGGAGAAACCTGCCACTTGACTAAGCGGATTCCTTGCTTGCCCTTCCTGCTCTGCCCCAAACCTGCTTCTGGGAGAGATGGAGGAGAAAAGCAGTGTTGCGACAGGCAGTTCAGGTAAGGCGCAGTTCTTCCTTCTCCGACCTCTTCTATCCCAGCTGCTGGAGCTGCTCTGGGAGCAAGGGAAGTGCTAACAAGGGCTGGGCAGCTCAGGAGCCTCAACACCCAACACCCTCGGGCCTCAGGAGGAAGTGACAGACATCCAAATAATGAGCCTGGACATTCCTAAGCACCGTAGGATATGAACCAAGTGTGCTTTAATAGAGAAAGGTGCTTTTAGCAGCTGCGATCCCAGGCAGGAGAGCACCGGGGCTCTTCATGCAGCATCATCACGTGCAAGGGTTGGGGTACTTGCACCCCACATGTGTTCAGCCCTCCCAGTCACCTTTGATGTTTTGGGGAAAGACGGAGGGTTCACAAGAGTTGACTCTGCAGCTGAGGAAGCCAATCTGTGGGAAGAGGCAGCCACACCAGAGCCAGCACTACTTCCAGCTCTCCATCACCCCAAAAGAGCAGTTGCTCTCACCAGGAGGAAAGGGTAGGTGCCATTTTTTGGCTAGTTATTTTTCACAGTAGAGGCAAACACGATGAAACAGAAGGGGAGAATAGGTCACACGTCACAGGTGACGCTGCCACTAAAAGGACAAAGACGTGGGTGTCTCAGGTCCTTTCACCAGGGCAGGAGGAGCCACGCTGGACATTTCAGGCATAGTTGGCCTCTGAGGATCACCCACCTGGCCCTCCACAGACCCTTAGCCTGGAAGAAGTCAACAGAATAAAGCAAGCATTAATAAGCAGCCAAACACAGGCACTTAGCAGCAGATCCTTTCCATCTCACAGCATGCCAAAATCCCCTGGGAGTGCACTTGAGCTGCCGCAAGAAGGGTGGGGAAAAGGAGCCAAAGTGCTGGGAAAAGCCCGGCCTTCCGGCTCTCAGGCTAAGAGCTCGGCAGAGCAAGGAGCTGCCTCAAGCCCTCATCACCAGCCTCACATGGAAAACTTCTTCCTTGGCTTGTCTTTTCCACAGGAGAGAAAAAAATCCGGGATCTTCCTGCTGGGACCTTGCTCGTGGGCAATGTGGGAAGAAGTGGCAGCCAGGAATGAGTCCCAGGGCACATGTCTGAACCGTCTCAGCTCGGTGCTCACGGGGCCTGCAGCCCTCCTGGTGCTCTGGGGTGACCCCGCTCCAGGCTGGGGACTGGGAAACACTGGGGTGGCACTTGCCCATGTGGCAGCTGGAGCTGAGCTCCAGTCTGTAACCACAGAGTCCGTCACCACCACAGGGAAGATGGGGCTTCAGCTCCCTCTGCTCTGCAGGTTCCCTGAGGATCCCATGCTGCCTGCTCCTCCCGAGTGCTTTTTTCCAGGTGCCTCTCTTCGAAATAATCTTCCTTTTTGCCGCTGCTGGCTGGAGAAGGCAATGCCAGAAAGATGCACGGATCAAGCGGCTGTAGACAAGGAACACCAGCAGATGGTGCACACAGACACCAGCCTGCTGCTTGGCACAACAGTCCACATCACCTCCTCCCGTCTGCACAACAAATTTGAGTGCCTTTGAAGAAATTCACCTTGATCACGTAGGGCAGGACTTTCCTTCCTTGCAGCCTCTGCTGTGCAGAACTCCTGCTCTTGTCTTTCCTCTACAGCACGCAGAGAAACAGAGATGCCTTGCCAAAGAACTGGCCCTGCTGCTTCAACTGAGATGAAAAGGAAGCTGCAAAAGCCCCAGGGCAGAGCTGGGTAAGAGGGAGGACAACCTTCCTGCAGAGTTTGAGGGGTACAGCAGGGATTCTGAGGAAAGCAAATGGCTTTAGACCATCTCACCACCTGGGATTAGCAAGCAGATGGGCAGAAGAAGAGGATGCAACCCTCAGTCTGTCCCAGGAAAGCCTCTGGAGATAAGAAATGCCCTGCTCCTACCACTTCGCTGCAATAATGCCCTGGCACATCTAGTTCCACCAAGGCTGCCTGGAAAAAGAGCGAGGGAGCCCAGATACTTCAAGAAAATCCTTCCCCAGCTGCAAGTGCTTGAATGTGCAGTCCCCACAAGTCTTTTGACACTGAGGTCTTGGTTTCAGGGTGGCTGAGCCCACACAGCACCCAGCAGAGCTCGACCCACACATCCCTTAGTGCAATATCACTTCCTTCTTGGACCATTTACTCTATAAAGTATTTGCTTCCAGATTTGCTTTGTTTTATCGATCGCTTGGGATCATCAAAGCCTGGTCAGTCCCTATAGTCCTCAGAATTCCATACTGGAACGAAAATGCACTAGCAGAACCAGCCAATGTTGTTCACCACCAGCTAGCCTAATGCTGCGCTATCGATTTATCTGGGATGTGAAGGAATGTTTACCATTCTTACAAAGAGAGGGATAATGATTTTTCTTAATGCTTCCCCTTCCTCCCTGCAGTTAATAAACTGTCTGCTGAAGCAAGGGCTTTCCATGGGTAACATTTAACAGATGCGCTTTGAATCCTTGCTCAGCAACCAAATGCTTGCAGGAGCAACATCCCTCCTTCTGCATCCCAAAGTGATCCATATGGATAACAGCAGAGTCTTCTTTCCATACCCTATGTAGGCCAGACACAGGCTGCTTCCAGTTGATGAGAGTCACCTGTCTCCTTAACACCCATGAGCTCTCCCTCCATTCCCTGGACTTGGGTCTGGGATAGGGCTGGGTCTACTGGTCTCGCCTCCCAAGAGGGCTGCCCAGCATCACGAGGGTCAGGGAGGGTTGTAGCACTAGAAACACATTTCTTCATCATTAGTGGTTGTGCAGGTCTGCTTGTGACACAGGGCTTCCCCATCCACCCGGCCCGTCTCCTTTATGGCGATGGTCCCACACCACACAGCGAGCTGCCCTGTTCTCCAAGGGTCTCCTCCATCCCACCCTTCCTGCAGGCAGCGAGGCGGCCAGCACACACCGAAAGCCGCGCCGGAGCGGATGCGTGAGGAGCGATCCAAGGGGATGCGGTGAGGAAAGGCCACGCGCACCCGTTTCCGCCGCCTTTGTGGCCGCACGCACCCGGAGAGGAGGAGCCTCCGCGCCGGCAATGCCAGGGGGTAACGAGAGGCCGTGAAAGACACAGCCTCCCTTCGCTCCTCCTGAAGGCCCTGGAAAGCCGGGAAGCTCCGTTGCTGCAGCCTCCGCTTCCTGCGAGGGAAGCTGAAAACCTCCTTCCCTCCCTCCAGAAACCGAACGCAGCCGGCGCCGCTTGTGGAGCCCAGCGGCTCCTCCGTGCCCGGCGCGGCGCCGAGACCTGCACCGCCGCGGGGTGCCCTGCGGCGCCAGTGAGGGGCCCTCGCTAACGAGCGTCGCTCATTAATGCGCCGCAGCCATCCCCAGAGCCGGCTGCGGTTCCTGCAGCTCTCCCTCCGCGCGGCGCAGCCGGGCCGGCCGGCACGCACACGCTCGTCCTTCAATTCCCGCGTTTCCCCGAAGCGCGCGGGGCTGTGGGACCTGCCCGTGGGGACGGGCTCTGCACAGAGGGGAATGCGGCACAGCAACGGAGCACAGGACAGGCTCCTCTCTGCTGCTCATAGCCTGGCGCTCTGCAGAGGGACACACAGCGTGGCCAGAAGCCAGGCGCACTGCCTGTGCCGTGCCGCAGAACAGCGTCTCTGAGGAAGGAGCTGTGCAAACAGGGCTCGTTTCTAGGAATCCGGAGCACCCTCTTCAGCCGGGGAGTGGGACGCACAGCACCCGTCGGGGCTGCCCATCCCACTATTTAAAGTACATGGGTGGATCTTAAATCTCAGAGAAGATTTTAACGAATCTCAGCGAAACGCAGCCCCTGCTCACGGCTGGGCTGGAACCTGCAGAGGCGGCGACACCTCCTGGCTACAGCAGGGCCGGGCCGAACCCAGAGCCCGCAGCCCTTCGCCAGGCACCAGCGGTGCTGCACGAAGGCTCCCATCCCAGCAGGGCCGCAGCCCCAGGCAGGGCTCTGGGACGCTGCCCAGGTGCCGTGGGGACACGCGTGAGCTGTGCCTGTCCCTCCGATGCAGGGCCAGGCTGGGCTCCCACTAGGACACGGCACATCTCCGCTGCGAGGGCAGGCCCAGCGCTCCGCGGGAGGCCCCGCAGCTCTGTCCCAGCACCAGGGCTTACAGGACAGGGTGTTTCTGCCCGTTCGGCAGCCAGGGCCGCCCCGGAGCAGCAGCTCCGCGGAGGCAGCTAAGCCGAGGCGCGGAGGCAGCTAAGCCGAGGCGCGGAGGCAGCTAAGCCCAGGCGCAGGCTGCAGGTGCCGCTCGCCAGCGGCTCTGCCCCAGCTCCTCCTCCGGCCCCTCGGCCGCCCACGCGGCTTGTCACCTTCCCCTCGCGTTTCCTTTGCTCCTCCTGTTCTCGGCCGCTCTCCTGCCGCCCCTGCGCTGCTCCTCCTCCTCTCTCACATCCTACTCCACACTCGAGCACTCGCTCCCGTTCTTGCCGTCATCTCCCCGCAATTCCTTCCGCAGAGCATTCCCTGAGCCACCTCCCTGCACACTTGCTGTCTGTTTTCCTGCAAACCTCCTTCACACAAGTTCCGAGCCCACCCCGCTGCCAAGCCCTGACCCACACGGCTCCTCACTACACGCACAGCCTCCAAGGGGAGAGATTCGGAGACATTCTCCCCCAAAACAGCAGCTGCCTCCTCCTGTTTCTCCTCACGCGGCTAGCTCCGTGCTGAACGCCTCCCTTGGGCAGGAACCTGAAGCCAACGGCCTCCTCCTCCGCTTAACCGCAGGAGAAGCCTCCCAGCTTTGGTGGCAGACGTCAGCCACGGCAGGCCGTCTGTGCAAGGGCTGACGGGTGACATGTACAGTGTCACCTGCACGTACACCCTGCACGTACACCCTGACAGAGCCCACAGCCCCGGCGGTGCCCAGGCGGAGGGTGCCGAGCAGCGGTGACACCGGCGGTGACGCCGGAGGAGCAGGGCAGGCCCTGGAGGCGGCTCGGCTGCGCCGGCGGAGCAGGGCCCTTCCCGGCCCTCCATGAGCAGCGAGGCCTCTGCTTCTCTACACAGATCACAGAAATAAACCGCAATATAATTTGTCCGTGAAATTCCTGAGTAACTCAGAAATCTGCTCGTCCAAAAGATCTTCCTTATCCCACGGCTCAGTTAGGACAAGCATGGCTCACGAGCACTCCTTCTCTTGAATGAACACATGGATGAACACTTTCCACAAAGGTCCCTCAGCTCCCAGACTTCCCAAAGAAAGAATTAGGGAAGATTCTGGCACACAGATCTCCAGGGCTCCCCCAAAGGGTGTAGAGGGACCATGGGGGAGACTGCAGAGGCCTCTGACCTGCACGGAGAACTAAAGCTCCAGCCCTAAAGACTGATGGACATGAGCAGAACTTGTAGCACAGAGTCTATTTTAGGCTCTATTTTACCATCTTATTTCTCAGCCTGTCAGAGACCACGCAGACCAGAGAAATGTCCCCATTATGGGATGGCCATCAGTCAAACCAGAAGAGCCAAAAGGGTTGGGGGAGAAACAGGAGGAAAGGAGGGAGGCAGAACGAGTGCAGAGAGATAAAGAGAAGATGGAAGCAAATACCAGTTTGAGCAGGAACTACCTTTCTTGGACACTTTCCTCCCCTCCTTAACTGAGCTGTGTTTTTTAGAGGCTTTATGGGTGCTGGCAGCTTGCGGCACACGGGTGAGGTGCACGGGGAGTCCAGCGGCTGACATCAGCATAGCCGTCATGCCTACAGCGGGTACGACACGGACATGCGGGAAGGAAACAACGGGGAAACACATTCATTAAATCAAAAAAAGAAAAAAAGAAAAAAAAACTTTAATCTTTCAAAGAAAATTTAAAAGCTAAAACAAAACCCAAGCCTGTGATTCAGAGCAGATAAAACATCCGAGAGGCAGCGGGTGGGCACAAGGACGGGCGCGGAGGCCTCGCGAGGAGGAGCTCGGACAGCAATTCAAAGCAGGGGAGCTGGGCAGGACCCTCGGGGGCAGCATTTGAGCAGGACGTGCCCCTCGCCCCAGCTCCGGGGCACTGCAGCCCTGTTATGGGGCAGATCCCTCCAGGTCACAGGAGCCCCACAAGCAGCACAGCCCCGGGACACCGGCTGCTTCGACTGGATCCTCCAACAGCCCCGCTCAGCTGCTCCCCCTTAAAACAAAGCGTTTCGAAGGCGTCACCCTGAAGGAACCCCCTGCTAGCACCGAACGGCGCTTTCCTCTCTTTACTACTGTCTTTTTGCTACTCTTTTTAATCCTGGGCTGCTCCAGGCCCGGAGCTGCTCCACGTGGCCCCTGCCAAAGGAGAGCAGTTGGATCTGGGACGGCTTCCTTCTCTCCAGCACAGCCCCTTCCCAAGCAACCAGCTTCTCCCTAGCCCCCAGTGCAATTTAAGCCCAGCACCCAGCTTCTCCCTAGCCCCCAGTGCAATTTAAGCCCGGGCCTTCTTGTCCTCCCCCGCGCCGATCCAGCAAGAGCAGCTGCACTCGTTGCACGTTCATTGTTCAAACTAATGAATCATTAAAAAGGACAGCGATTCCCTGAAGGTAAAACTGGCACACAGAGAGCTACAGGACTCATCACGCTGATTTAATACGATGTTTGCCCAGGAAACCCAGGCCAGCTACAAGCCGTAACATTTCTAAGGTAACACGCCGCTTTATTCAAAAGCGAAACTCAACGAAACACCTGCCCAAGCTTTCCCAAGAAGCAAATTCCCGCCTGCCACAGCTACCACCAGCATTTAAAAAATGCTCATAAATGCAGGCTGGCAGATGACCTAAAAAGCAGCATTTCCTCAAAAGCTACTGCTTACAGTAGCCCAGGCCAAACCAGGTCCTTATACTAGGGAATTTTTTGCCAGTATCCCCAAATCTCTGCATCGAAGCTCAAGACCAAAGCTGAGAAATTTAGAAGTCTTATTTTTCAAGTTGGTTGGGAAAGGAGGGTATAAAAACAAACATGCTCTTTTGGGATAAAATGAGGTTCCATGCGCATGCAAGGCAAAAATGACTGAAAAATCAAGTTATTATGGGAAACATCAACCAGCTTTGTGTGCAAGTGCTAAGACTATTTTCTACCTGAAAAGCAAGTGAAGAACCCACGTGTTGAACTGCACATCCCTTCTGCAAAGTCTGTGTAAAATGTTTCCCTGCCAGAACTATTCCTGTACCCTCCTGCCTGCATTTTGCACCTATTCCCCAAAGACCCAAGTGCAATAAATATTCCGGTAGCTTTTTGAGTCCTTGCTTTATCCCCAGAAGCTTTTACTAAAGAGCCTTCTCATCTAAGGACATGAAAAGATTTACAGACAGACCGAGTCTGGGGGACTGGATTTCACAAGACGAAGAAAGGGGCCCAGGCAGATGAAGCAATTTGCCCAAGGTTACCCAAGAACCTTCGCAGAGCTGGTTCTGCCAGCACAGCAGGCTGCCCAACGCATCATTTACCAACTAACCGTGCTCCTCCTCCTTGGAAAATAAGACCAGAAAGCAAAGGACAAGTTAGCCCCTTCCCACGCTGTGAAGAGCTGTTCTGACCGACACCAGGGCAATGGGCATCAGAGAAACACGGTCAAAATGGAGCTGTGTTAAAAATGATGAAAAAGGCAATGAGGGTAGGAAGGGGAAACTGGTATAAGCTCTTTTATGCCTCTGGAAGCAGATCCAGAAGTTTCACAATCAAAATAACTTCCTTTATGTCTTGAAGTGAGGCCCACAAGGCTGTGGGGTGCTCCGTACGCCAGTCCAAAGCCCCAAAGAGCAATGGCTCTTACACACTCCCTAACAAAATCTACCTGTTTTCTAAGGGAAGGAGCAGAGCGGAGCAGCCAGAGCCCAGCTACAGCCCCCAAAGCTGACACCGGTGTGCAATCCAGGCAGATACTTCCTCCTTTTACCTGGTTAAAGGCCAAAACAGAGGGATTAGCCAGAACTGCAGCTGATTCAGAGCCCTAAAAAAACAACATTCTTGTGAAACAGGCAAGATACCGAATCTCTTCACGGGAAAGAGGGAATATCTCAGGCTATTAGAACCTGACCCCCTAAGATTACAACTTGCAGCTCTTCAGATAAAGGACAGAAAAGGAAGCAGTGAACTCGTCTCCAAGCCCTTGCTTCTAAGCAATACGAGCACATTGATTGCTAAGCCCCGACGTTTGAAAAGGAAGTCCAAAGGCTAACGCAGGTTATCACCATCCACTGCGCGTCTGACTGAGGGCAAATGCAAAATTCATGCTCTCTGTTGCGGAGATCAATACAGTCTTGCTAAGGCAGCATGCAGAGCCCATTAAAAAGAAAAGAGAACCAAAAATCAACAGAAGCAAGAGCTGAACAACTGCATTCACAGATTGCCAAAGTCAGAGGACAAAAATGTTTCCTTCAAAATTAGATCAAGTGAAAATATAAGCTATAGCATCTCCACTTTAAGTTGCTCTTTAGCACAGCCCTTCCCATACCTTGAATAACATACCCAAAATTACTGGCTAGCATGATGAGTCATCTCAAAGCAAAAATACTTTTTTTTTTTAAGGGAATTTTCCTGCTTTCATTTTATGAGCTGCAAATGTATCTGTGCTTCCACAGAGACATATGTGGGACCAGACGAATTATCCAACCCCAGGCGTTCTCCCAATGGCAATTCCAGGTAAAGGTCATTTTCCACTTCTATCTACGGCTGCTTTTGGGGACACACACAACAAAGAGCCCGAATTTGGCCCTGGACTTGGATAATTCCCACTTGAAGACATGAGGCCCAGCTGCAACAAGGTATGAGCTTGCAGAGCCCCTTGGCAGCCCTCACATTATTGCAGGAGTTATTGCTAGCCCACCTCTAGGAATCTGAAACATATTCCAGGCCCTTCCTCCAACCACTGGGTTTCTTCCCAGCAAGGAATGAAGGAGGGCAAACGCAGAAAGCCTTGCAAAGAGTGTTTTGCTTAAGACATATTTGTGCAAGTGCCTGCAATAAACACACAAAGAAAATACCTCTTCCGTCTCCCAAAGCATCTATGTGGCCAGAAGACCAACGTCACCGGCTCCTTGGGGCTAGAACTATTTTTGCTGCAGCTATGACAACACCCAGCAGCTTTTCTTTCAGCCTGCTCTGTAAATAAGGCCCTTTTGCAATATCCTGTGGCATGCCAGAGTTGAGCAAAAGGAAAACACACTGACATAACGCAGTGAGCATCAGCCACCCCCTTGCTCGTGCACCATCCAACGTGCCCCTCCACTCACTGCCCTGAGCGACATTTGCCAGGATTTTGTTATATTTGCACAGATTAGTATGTGTTATATCTGCACAGATTAGTACGTGTTTGGTTCCAGTCTTGGATTGAATCGCATAGAGGAGAAATGACAGAAATGAGGGAAAGGGCAGAGGTTGCTGTCAAGTAACATAAGGTAAGGGAGACAGAGCAGAGTTAATTAGTATGATTATATCCACCAGCAAAATCATCAGGTTTGGTGCGTTTCAGAGTGTCCCGGCTCTAGAAGCACATGCATGAGAAACACTTAAAACAAACCCTAATTTCCAGCCCTCATCTTAAAAGATAATACCGGAAGGTACTTCCTATGACACCTGGTTCACCCCAGAAGCTATATTATTCCAAAAAGATGTTAGTTCAGCTGATTTTTTTTCATCACCAACACCATGGCTCAACTGTCTTCACAGGCCTCTATGCTGGAATTCACAGTCCTAACCAAAGATTGAAAGAAAAGAAGTTTAAAAGACACCTTGAAGCCTTGAAGGCACCTTGAAGCATTAATATAGCAAAAAGTAAGCAAAAAAACCACACACACAAAACGTTCTCAAACTTTCTCTGTTGCAATAACCAGGGTTTTAAAGTCAACTTTGTGCTTTCTGGGATTCCAAGCTGTGCTTTGAGAACACGTGGGATTGCTAACATTAGGAATTGCTCACTCCGAGACCCCCAGATCCAGACTGCACAAGGGAGCCCAGCTCAGAGCAGCGGGATCCCGTTTGCCACCACCTTTTATTTCCAGAGGCATCTGCAGCTTTTCCAGAGACAACCCACAAGACTCAAGGGCTTCATCTTCCCTCTTTCCAATTGGAATCAAAACTGCTGAGAAGCATCTCAGGCCGCAGACCGAAGGCTGATCTCTAGCTTTTTGATTTTTAATTTTTGCTTAGCCAAAGCAAGGCAGAATCCCACAGATCCCCCATTGAGCAGCAAGGCTGGGCTCACCTCGCTCATCCCCTAAGCTCGGGGAAGTTTTTCTGATGCTGAGCAGCAGCACCCATGGGTTGACTGTGTTTTACTGCACGAAGAGGCCGATTTCTCTTTCCTTACTGGGGAGGCAGCACATGCAAACACTGGGTTAGACTTCTAGCTTTCAGGTAGCTAAAAGCAGTTAGCGATAGGCAAGATACACATGCATTTTAACCACCCTCAGAGGGCCAGATACCAGCCAAGACACCAGAGCACTGCATGGTGTGAGCCAGCCCCTGCAAAACCACAGGTCCCATTTGAGACCCCAGGAACCCTCCTGCGTTATCACAGAGGCCGCTGGGTCCCCAGCAGCACTAAAATCCTGGAGAAAATCCTGGAGACTGAGGAGCAGAAAGGGCTCAGTGTTATGGAGTGATCTGAAGAGTAAGTAAATCAGTAAGTAAATCAAAGAGCATCTGCAGGATTTTGAATATGAAGAAAATAACACGTCCCAGAAGAGGTGCTAGAAGCAGAGCAGAGCAGGAGATGTTCCTAAAGGCCCAGCCAATTAAAGTTCCAGTAAAATTTCAGAACTCCACTGCTTGCTTTTTCACCAGAAACATTCCCAGACATTTATTTTCCTCTCACTTGCTAATTAGCTTGTCCAGATCTCTCCTCTGCTTCTACTTTAATGGGCAGACTCACATTCAGACTTCTCTGAAAAAAAATGACTGTAAACATAACCCTTGCATGTTATTTTATTAAATGGTGGTAAATTCTACTGAGGGCTCCTGCAGTCTTTTACATCTAAATGTAGCATGTGAGGATCAAACAGACCAGGCAAATTTGCAGGGTTTTTTTCCATGCATCCGGGGTGCTGCATCACCACGATGATACCAAGGGCACAGTGAGTCTTGCTGGGGAGAGGACACTCACTATCAGGTGCTACCACCTGCTATTAGGTAGCTCCTAAGGCAGCCCCAGACTAGAATCTCCTGAGTTTGGAGCTAGCTGAAACAAAACACATCCAACACCTGACGGGTTCTGGCACTCAAACCTGAAATGCTTCCCCTGGAAGCTGCAAGCGCCTGTTGTCATTTTCCAGGCTATGCCATTCCACGTGTAACAAGCAGATCTACTCTGAAAATTACTGCAGAAAAATGTCCCTTTCGTCTTTGCTACACCCTCTCCTCAGGCACATTTAGGATTCATAGGTTTTGATGATAAGAAGAAACTCGTATTTCTGCTTCTATGGGAAAGAACATCTGGCTCACCTTCTGGTTCTTCCTTTTCTTAAGGCAATGTGGCCCAACCATTTCTCAGCCTAAAGAACCACCCCAGCTTGCAGAATAAAGTCACGTCAGAGAATTCCACACGTCTCGCAGCGCAGCCTTCCTCCATCATTGCGGCAGTGGGTGAACAACTAATATTTACCCAGATCCATTTGCTCCCCTGTGCTACTTGCTCACCTACACATACAGGAGAAGATGGAAATCCACATCTCAAACTCACTCATTTTCAGAGCCAACTTCTGATAGTTTGTGACCCATCTCTTAAACCATAGACTGCAAGTTCTGAAATGTGCTCAAGGGGCCCATTCACCAAGAACCCTCTGCTTATCTCTGCCATGAAGAGAGACTGATTACACATCAGAACATGTCCCGTTTTCCCAAGGCTTGATTAGAAAGGTATTGGCCTGGAGCCTCAGATTCTGACTAGCATCAAACCCTCACCCAGAGTCCGACACAAACACAAAGCCTTGAGCAAAAACAGCTGCTAAGGTCTCATTTTCCCTTTCTCTCCCAAATACGGTCTCGCTCTACCTTTACGAATGGTCTTGGGACTAAAGACCATTCATAAAGACTTGGGACCTCAGAGACATTTCAGACTCTTTCTGAAAACTAAAAGAAAAGAGATAGAAAGTACCTACCTCAGACAAGGAAAACACTTAACTGCATAACCCTAGGGACAAAGCAGATGAAGCAGAAAAGGATCGTTACCTGCCAAGGCCTGGTTCACTTTGCTGGGCTTGGGCATCTTGATCGGCAGGTTTGGGGTGCTGGAGAGGAAAAAAGAGGACAAGTTTAACAGCACAGATCAATCACCAGACAAAAGAGAGACAATTCACACGATATTCGCGTTCCCTTCATAGTGGCAGGCCTGAATTGCCCAGAGCTGCCTCATCCAGGACAGGGGAATCTCTCCCAGGATGAGGGTCTCTCTCCCACACATCCTCTGCCCACCGGTCCTGCATTTGTATTTAAGGAGTCCACCCTCGCCTGAGCTCTGCCCTAGCTGTACCTGTGTCCAGCCCCGTCTCCTGGGTGGAGCTCAGACCTAAGTTATAGATAGCTTGTCCCCAGTGCTGTTCCCTGCTGCTCCCGATGGGAATCCCTGGATGGAGCCAGGGCCTCCAGCCTCCATCACCTGCCCTTGCCCAGGCTGCCAGCAGACCCTGTAATCCCCTCCGGCTCCGGGTGCTCCAGGGAGCCTCCTGAGAGCACCCACTCGTGCTGCAGACAGGCCAGTGCATCCACAGCACTAGGATGCAGCACACTGATCCTGCACCTTCCAGGGAAGGAGGAGCTGCTCACCAAAGAGCCCCTCTGAAATCAAGAGCATTTGGACACTGAACATTTTCAGCCTCCCAACCTACTTTCCTGGGAGCGTTTCCCAGGGCTGGTAACCATACTTCACATTAGGCAGAGATATACGGGCAGACAGGGACATATTTGGCTGCCATAAGGAATTAGGAAGGAAAAGCATAAGCAGCAGCCTGGAAGTTGCTAATGGAGAAAGCTGCATCCACACGAGCAGAGCAGGAACATTGGAAATCTAATGTGCTGGTTGAGAGACGCTGTGCACAGCCGCTGCCTTGGGTGCACATACACCCATCCCAGTGCCAGCCCCGCACCGTGGCTGCAACAGGCACGGAGCACAGCCAGACAGCAGGAACAGCAGCACGCAAAGGGCTCCCAAAGACTCCAAATTACACCAAGCCTGGCCAGCTTCCTGGGAATTTACAGAGTAGATTAAGATAGTGTGGTGACATTCACCACCCAGTGACATTCACCACCCAGTGACATTCACCACCCAGCGGGAACCCAGTTGTCACTGCAAGAGCAGCCACGGTGCCCAGAACAGCGTCACTGACTGAGGTCCCGCTCTGGAGCCCTGCCCAAATCCCCGTCTGCTTTTCCTTGACAACAAGCAGAGCTGAAGAGACCGGCGAGCAGCTTCGCCTGTTGTCCCCCCAAGGTGTTGTCCCCACCAGGGAATCATCCCCATCTCCCTCTTTTCCTACCTGCCCCAGCTCGACAGCGGTTCCTGCACGAGCATCGAGCTCCCTGCGATGCCCCGGGCAGGACCCGGGGCTCGTGCTGGCCCCAGACAAGTGGGGAGAGCGCCTGCAGCCCCTTAAAGGCTTCTCCAGGTTGCAGAGGGCTCCCTTCCGCCCCTTTCAAGGACTGGGTTTTCCCTCCGCTGTACCCAATTTTGCAATGTTTCCAACTGATGCAATAGACTGTTCCCGCTACGGTCCAATTCAAACCTCACTGAATACAGTGGAAATTCTCCCCTCGGTTTCCAAGGGCTTTGAATCAGATGGTGTGATGACTCCGTGACACTCTTCTTTCCCAATTTAGCCTCTTCATCACAGCTCTTCCTTAAGTCTTTCTTTCCTCTTTGCCTATTACTATCCTTCCCCGTGCTTCCCTCTGCTCCTGCCTGTGGTCCTCCTTGGATAACGACTAATTGCAGGATTGTACCTTCTCCAGCTACACACAAGAAGGGAATTTAGAGACCTATTCCCAAAGAGCATTGGGGTCTCATCCACCAAAAATCTCTAACCTGGGCTTTTCCCCATCTTCTCCTCCAAGATGAGGGCACAGGAGAGAAGAGGGGGCCTGGAACCCCACCAACTTCTCTGCCCCAGACGGTGACAGTGATTGATGCAGAACTTGGGTCCCATCACACCACTAAGAGCAGCAGCCACCCCGGTGTTTTCACGCTCCCCTTCCTGTGGGAAGGGGGAAACAGCAGAAGGCAAAGCTGAACCTTCAGCTCTGTGAGAAATGTGGGCCCTGGGGGCAACAGGGCCTTCTCCCAACTTGTATTTTTGGAGAAAGCAAGCTGTGTGTGTCAGCGAGCTTTGGGAATGAAACTCCGACATCGTTCCGTCCACCTCCTTGCACTGAGACACAAACACACACAGACTGGCACCAGCAGCTCTCTGTCTAATCCGTTCTTGACAACGCCTAACACAAGGTACACCACAATTTCCCTAATTAATTTCTGGCAATGTTTCAGTCCTGTGACTCACTGTTTGTCCTGCATCTATCCTGAATCTCCCTGCCTTAGATTTCCTTCTTGACCTTCCAACTAGGACTGATTGTCTCTCTCTGCAACCGCCTGCTGCATCCTCAGAGCCTGGAACAGTCTCCTGTGCCTTCTCTTTTGTGAAGGTTTCACGTGTCCCACCTTTGCCACCAAGGCAGGTGCTCCTGAAGTCCTCATACAGAAGATGCAGTCACATTTGAACTGGTAAAAGCCCTGTTCTGCCACCTGCAAAGCAGCAGCAAAACCCCTCAGTAAGAGCTAGCACTCAGACACCTCCTTAAAACCTGTGGATGTGGAAAAGGGCACTCTGCAGCAGAGGCTGAAGAAGGCAAAGCCACAGCTGCTTGGAGGAGGATCACAAGGAACCATGTTCTGAGAAGACAGACCGAGAAACACTTCACTCTTCCCTTCATTGCAAGGTTCAAGTCAGAGCCATTCAGCAGCTAGAGCTTTTACAAAACGAGAAGAGCCCTTGAGATTTACAGATGGAAATGAATAAGCAATTGATGCATTTGCAAGCAATCAAGTTTTGGAAGCTGCAAATGCACTGCAGATAAATTACCATCCATGAGCCAGAAACAGTCCCTGATCAGATGCACTCCTGGTACATGGTAAAGGCAAAGCGTGTCAGCTCTGACTGCTGCGACACTTTAAGCCAACTGATTCGATGGCAGAACCAAATCCTTGTTCTATTTCCCATTTGGCACGGGCTACAAACGTGCACAGGGGCCGTGAACAGCAGCTCAGCTCACACTGCAGGCCGCGCTTGCTGTGTGCCTGATGCTGTGCGAATGAATTTGCAGGGCTGGCACGCACGTGCTCCCACACCTGCAGAAATCCCAGGCACGAGGCTGACAAAAATCAAGGGGAACGCGTGGTGAGGATACTGCGAAACACCACAGCTCGGCCGGGGGGGACCTGAAGCAACAGTGCGTGGGAGGAAGCATCGCCATGCCCAAGAGGGGCAGAAATGCCACCCGGAGCCCAGCCGGCTCGGAAGGGCTCTGCTGGGGCAAGCAATGAGGAAGGATATTGCCAGGGCAGGGAAAGTCGGGCCGGTCAGCAGCACTAAGAGCCTGTATTGAGCCTGCAGCTCAGGCTCGTGGTTCCCTGCACGGTGCTGGTTCCTCCCAGGCCAGCTCAGCCCTGCCAGTCACTGCGGTTCCCACTGCCCCCATTGCACAGGAGCTGCGGCAGCGCGACAGGGGAAGCACAGGTTGAGAAGGAAGAACCCAAAGTAAGACCCTTTCCTCTAAGAGATCCAAAATAAGACGTTTCCTCAAAGATGCAGCAAGGAATCACTGGTAACATTTGCCATCACCAATGCCCACAGAGCACGGCCCCTGTGGCAGGGGCTCCCTCTGTCCCGGGACTCAGCCCAGTTTTGCCGTGTGTTCCCGTGTCACAGAGGGTTTGCAGCCCTCCCAAGCAGCCAGCGCCTCTCCTGGCAGCTCAGCCAGGCTCCCGGGAGCACCGGGTGCTCCCGCAGCACCCAGAGAGCCAGGGCAAAGCCCGGGCAAAGCCCAGGGTGCCAGATAACCCAGCCCCTTTCCACTTCTTGGGAGCCTGCTCCGTGTCAGCCCCGCGCGCTGATGCAGCAGCACTGGTGCAGCTGCAGCTGACCTGCTTCCCACCCTGCACGTCCTCATTACGCAAGGGAAAAGCTCTGTCCGCAGCTCGAGGACAGCTGTGAAAACACTTCGTGCTCTCAGAGCCTCAAACACAGCAGTTTTTCCCCTGCCTTTCTTCTAAAGGTGACACTAACCATTAGATTAAGCCCTATTAGGAGGGACCTGCACGCAGCCACACAGGTCCTTGGGTTTCTCCGCCGGGGACCCGCTCAGGTGACACATGGAGTGTCCAGGGGAGCTGTCCTGCAACGCCTGGGTGCAGTGACCTGCAGGGCAGCTTAGCTGCAAGCAAAGGGTTGAACCAACGCATTGTGGTCGCTTCACGTGGGCTTGGCAAGGACCAGCACTGTGCCCAGGATGCCACAGGCGGCCTCTGAGAAGCTGCTGTTGGGACCATGGGCAAAAGAGCTGAAAGAAGTGGAAAAAAAAAGGAGCAGCGAGAAGGCAAACGGCTCTGTGCAGGGTCTGGCACCCGAATAGCATCACCTGGTCCTATGAGTCCCCTGTTCTCACTGGGGGATTTGGGGTTCCAGTGCCAGACCCATCCCTTGGGAACACCACTGCCCTGTAGGCTCCCTTGTGGTCCCAAGACCTTTTTCCAGAGGCAAGAATCGGGATGTGGCCCCTGCTGCTCCATCCGCTGGCTCCGGTGAAGGAGGTCGGACACGTTAAGTGGGTTTTATCCACAGGAGGAAACTAAAGGCGCCAAGAAGCGATACGGTAAGCTCATGACAGAAGCAAAAATATTTAAGTGCATTTCCTTAAACATAAGGTGCATACAAGTGTCCTTAAGTCCCCTCATAACAGCTGGGGAGCCCTCTGCCCGTTACAGCTCCGCTCCGGAGACAGGGAAGTCTCCGAGCACGGCTGTGCCCCAAAGCCTAGCGAGGATGAGCAGTGCCCCAGAGAAGGACCCCAGCACAGGGAGCTGGGGGCTGTGGGGACAGCACAACACAACCCTATTAGCCACCAGAGACTCCCCAGGCGCCCGCTGCTGTGTGGTCCCTGCTCAAGCACAGCCGAGCAGGGTGAGCAGCAGCTCCCTCGCAGCCGGCATCTTTCCACACCGTGCCGTTTATCCATCTTTTTCTCCTTCCTCCCTTTCCAAACAGGAAGCCCATCAGCCGGCTGGTCAGTGGCCCACAACGCTTCCAGGTCCATCCCGTGCCCCCGGAGGTCGCAGGACATCCCATGTGCCTGCACAGAGCACAGGCCCGGACAGCGCAGCACGTCCCAGCAAAGCAGAGCCAGCCGGGCAGGAATGCTCGGGAACCCAGCGGATAAAGTAACCGGGGAACGTCCAGGGCTTAGGAGTTAAATGAAACACATTGTTAGAGCTCGGTACTCCGATTACCTCTAATTCGCAGCAACGAGGGTATTTGCGGCTGGAATATGGATTTCACAAGCCTGAGATGTAACCCCAGACCGGAGCAATTACACCAGCTTAGTGGCATTTCCGACTGCAATCTAGCACATGGGAAGACGGAGGAAAAGCCATCGCGAGCTGTCAGCTCGTGTTGAAACACAGGGCACTCAACTGGGAGGCAGAGATTGCTGCATCTCCCCGGTGTGGATGTGTCTGTCGGCAGGGAGGAGCAGGGACCTCTTAGGAAAAGTAACCGCAGGGGAGTCTGTTCAGGAGCAGCTTGAGTTGGTTCCTCAGCTGCTGCCTCCCTCCCTTGTCTCAGCCTCTCGCGTCGGGGCAAGGCTGCAGTCTGGTTGGGAATCTATGTATGTCCCTTGGGAAGTACAGGGATAACAGAGGGTTCCACAGATACGTCCGCTGGAAACTGTGCACGCTAGGGAGCGGGAAGGAGCTGCGTGGAAAGGCTGCAGCACCCTGCGGGCCAGGCCGCCTTTCCTGGATCCCATGGGCACCGTTCCACGCTCGCCGCAACGACCTCCAGCAACCTCCTGCCTGGGGCAGCCCGGGTGCCGCTGCGGCGACGAGCGGCAGGAGCTGGGCGAGCCAAGGCACCACAGCGCGACGCGGGGCGCAGAGCAGGCTGCTCTCCCCCAGACCCGGCCGCCTCTCCACGGACCCAACGGCCACAGCTGCGTTGCATGTTCTGAGCCCAGCAAACACTGGGCCCTACCCCTTCCCCGAGAAGGGCTGACCTAGCCAGGGATTCCTGCAAAGATGCCACTCGCCACCTTAGCAGGACCACAACCAGCCGAGGTGCGGCGGGATTACAGGAGCCAGAGCTCAAGCAGTGCAGCATCGCTTGTCCAGCACGGCCTGCAGCCCCCGAGTGGTCCCAGTGCTCCAAGAGGGCACGGTCGGAGGGCTCTGCACTTTGCTGCTGTCCCCAGGCTGGCGGCTGGGCCGGGGAGCGGGTGCTCCTGCCACACAAGGCACCTTGGGCAGCACGGGGACACGAGGCTGAGGCAGCTGAGGGCGGAGCGAAGGCTCCCTGCTCACAGCACTGCTCCGAGGATGCTAAACCCAAGCCCAAGA
>JAVCKT010020036.1:0-13187 GCA_032273925.1 Rhynchotus rufescens | reverse complement strand
CCACTCACCTGCTGAGCCCTCGGTGCACAGTGTGACCGGGTCTACCAAGAGCTGCCCGTTGCCCCAAGAGCTCACGGGACAACTCAGCACCTGGCAGGGCCCTGCAGGGAGGGCTCCCAAGGCAGTTTTCTCCCCAGCCTCTCTGGTTGGGCTAGCAAGATGTGCCACCTACAGATCTCTTGTGTCCCTTTCCTCAAGGTGGCACCACTATCCAGGCACCCTGGTTGGGGGAAGAGGCGACTGTGCCACCTATTTTTGACTGCTGCTCTCCCATCCTCCCATCTTTCACTATAACTTGTTCCCTCCATCCCAGATGTTTGCAGGGCAACAGCTGTAGCATTTCACTCTTTATCATCATCTCTTCCCACCTTAAAGCACTTCATAAATGACACTACCAGAGACCCACTGCACACCAAGACACAGTCCTCACACTGCAGGGAAGGGTGGCTCCAGGCAGCAGACAACACACGCACTGAGTGGCAGCTCCTGCAAGGGAAAATTTGGCACTTTTTCCCCACAGTTAGAGCCTAACTCAGGGCATCTGGAGATAAAGGGCTCTGGTTTTCAGCCCTGTTTGAAGATTATGGTTGGAACACAGAAAGGCTGCAGATGCTCAAGGGGCCACGAAAATCACTAGTTGAAAAGAAAGTACCAGAAAGAGGCCATAGGAAAGCAGAACAAGATGCAGGAAATCCTTTCATGTAGATGAAATTTAGGAGGGAAAATCCTCACACAACACAGAAAAATCTCCCAATTCACAGTCTTGTGAGGCTCAAAATAAACCTCAAGCTTTCAGTCTCTGTGTTCTCTCGCTTTGGATTTCCTACCCACACCTTTATTGTTTGCACTTTAGTTAACTTGGAAGGTTAAACCAGCCCTGGCCAATCTGCCTCCTGATTCTCAGATGCTCAGCAGATATCTTGCTCAGATTGAGTCACCAAAGCCTCAAAAAGGCCATCCTAGAAAAACACCTAAGGAAATCCCTCCCTTTGCAGGGGAGGTGCTGCTGGAAGCTCCTCCAGCACGAGGCTCCCTGGCCGGAGCGCGGGGGCTGCAACGTGCTGCAGGTCACAGGCAACAACCAAACACTTGGACACGCAGCCCGAGGTCGCACCCTGGAGACCAAGGAGAGCTGAAGTCCCAATGAGCGACACAACTGGAGCCTCCTTCAAAACAACCAGCTCCCTCCAAGCTGAACCTACTCTAAATATCCAGGCACCTAAGGAAAGGCAAAGAGAAGGCAAATGGCAAACAACCTTCTCTAGTTGGGTATTAAAATCACTTACAGTTCTGCTTGTGCCTTCAGCCCTTGAACGTTGCTACAGCGATGCCCCAGAGCACTTCAATATACACAGACTAAACTCTTCTGTGATTATTCAGTGGTATCTCTGCTCTGCATCAGCTTTTAAGCTAATGAATAGCCTGGAACCACTTTCAATTTGCTAATGTCACCCCATTGATTTCAGGTAAAGATGGGGGTCAATATGGCTCAAGAAAGCCTTTATAGGAAAGGGAGAGCAGAACAAAGGGAAAGTAAAACACTGGCTTGATACTTCAGTTCTCTAAACAGCTTCACGGTGGATTTTAAAATCATTGGGCAAATCTACAGTTTTGTTTCTATTTGTTTACCTTAGAAACAACAGACCTCCTAATTTTGTCAGGAAATTCATGGAGAGTTCTGCAGTCCGTCCTTCAAGGGGAAGAGCTTTGAATACAGAGCAGTTTTCCACTCCATGTTTGCTGCTTATTTTGAATTAAATTGTGATATTCACAAATCCCCCTTCTCTGTCTGCTCCCCACTGTAAAGCTGCTTTTAAATGTAAACAGAAACGTTTCCATTAACTCTCCCCTTTAGTTTCCTCAAACCTGCGGGACCAACTCAGCCACTTTCTCCTGTGGGTCACGGAGATTTGCAGAGCTGAAGGGGATAGATTTCAAGTGGGAGAAAGGACAAGAGAGGAAGACCATGAGGTTTTGAGCCTTCTTATCCAGTATACTGGAGACAAAGGCTCAAACCCCTCCTCCTCCCTTTAGTGCAAACACCACTGCAAAGTCCTCTGGGACTCATGAGCTCCTAGACAAGGAGGATCGGAGCACCCCAGGTCTCAGACACACACAGTGCTCACTAGGGTGAATGAGGTTCTGTACCTGACTCCGTTAGACGCAGACAGTCCTGTGCTGGGGCCCCCGGCACCTCCAGCTTGAGGCAAAGCCCAGGTGCTCTGTGCATTGAGTCTTGTTGTTGACCTTGCTCCGTACAAGGCTGGTTTGTTATAGGGCACAAAGCCAAGGCCAGAAGCACTTACTGATGTTGTCCGACTGGAAACCTGATGTGCAGCAGAGGAGTTGGGGAAGTTTATCATAGAGTGCCGGTAACGCATGGTGATAGGACGAGTCCCACTGTTAAACCAGCACTGTTGACAAGAACAAACCATCCCTGCGTGAACAGGCCCCGAGGTGGCTGTCACTGGATAAGGAACATCCAGGCGCCTCTGAACGCTGCGCCGGAACTTCGTGGTCTTGTTGGTCTGGACTTGAGCCACGAGGTCAACCTCGTAGTTGTAGCCTAAGGGTCCAAGGTCCACCCGCTGATGGTTTGTGGCATGCGCTTGCTCCAGGAACACGCAGACGTTCATCTCGTAGGGGGACCAGCCGCCTTCATCGTTCTGCCACTCCCACACGATGCCCTGCCCAGCAGCAGAGTCCTGAGGGAAGAGGTGCCTGCGGACGGATCGCATGGTCCCTGCGTGGGGGAGAAAACACACGTAGCATCTTGTGAGCACAGGGGAAACCATCACAAAAAAAGAGGGACTGTTTCAGTGACCCATTAGTGCACAGATTTGCTGGTGTCTCAATAGGGCTGATCTCTCTGGCCTCTCCTTTGATGGGGACACTAATAGAATTTCCCTCTCCGTGGTGGCCATGCTTGCTCACGATGCTCAAGAGATAGGTGATACCTCCAAGATCTCTGTGCGGCTGCCAAATCTGATTGAGGGCCGGCAACGGGTTCAAAAGCTGCTGGGAGGAAGGGTGGGGAGGGAGGGAAAGAGAGAGGAGAGGCAGACAGACCCACCCAAGCACAGGCACATTGATCACACATGTCTCACTGCGGTTCAAAACCAGGCTGAGGCACAGAGCTGGTAAACAGCCTTGACAACAGAGTAACTATAGAGACATAAGACCATTAGGAAGCGCTTGACAGAAACACTTACAGGGCTGAATACCTACTTGGGACTGCATGGGGGTCTGGACAACTTCTGGCAAAGTCAAGGTCTTCTGGTAAAGTCCTGCAAGGGCAGGACAGGAACTTCACCTGAGAGGGGGGCCAACAGGGCCAGCTTCTCCAGGCTCCTTCCTGCTGCGTGATGTAGCACGAGAAGAAAAGCCAGGAAGGTAGTTTGGAAACTGTGGAGGACAGCTGTTCACACAGAGGAGGAGGAATGAAAACAGACACGCTGCTTTTCCAAGGCTGCTCTGCAGCTACAGTCAGAGCTCAAAACCTACCAAAAGCCTCAGTCTCCAGGGTGGCATCACTCTTGGTTGCTTTATCCCTTTTCTAAAGGCAAAAAAGGCTGAGGAGAAGGAAGGCATCTAACAGAACAGAAGTCTAAGCTCTGCAAAACAGCTTCCTGACACAGAGTCCAAAGTGCTCCTCCTGGGAAAATCCTCGGCAACCCTCAGCCTTGAGAAAGAGGGGCAGGAAACGCTGCAGGGCAAGCGTGTCTGGGGCTGCAGGCACAAGGGTGGTGAGCAGGAATGCACTGATGGAGTCCTTATGATAAAGGACATCAGACATGAAAAGCACCGAGAGAAAAGCCTGTAAAGACATCATGGGAATTACGATCCTAAGCTTGAGGAGCCAAGATGAAAAAAAGACTCATTTACAAGTTTTCGCATCCCAGGTTTGTGGATAACTACCCAAGAATTTTCCTCATGTTTTTGTGGAAGGGAGGCAATCCAAGCAAGCTTAGCACCCAATAAACACACTCCAAGGAAGGAGGAACAGCCCTCACTGAACTTCTGATCACTCCCTGTGTTCCAGAATGTATTTAGATTAATTCTTCTGAAAGTGAATTTAGAGATGTCCTAATGTGTCATTCCAAGAACTAAATCAGGAAAGAAAGATCTGAGCTCTAGAGATGAAATGAAGGCTGATAATTTCTCAAAGGCCAAATGTGCTGCAGTGATAAACAACAGGACTTGTTTTTCTGCTAGAGAATTGAAGGCACCGAGAACTGGAAGGACTTGCCCACATCCATGCAGAGGATGATGGATCCCAACCTACTGCTTCAGCATCAAGTTTCCCTGCTTATTGCAGGGCATGGCTCTCCAGTGACACAACACAAAACACCTAATCAGAACAACGAAGAAGCAACAGTGAGATAGACAGTAATCTTTCTCGTACAAGATCCAACTATCTGTTGAGCTCCAAGAGCTCAATGAAGCTCAGAGATTTTTTTGGGATACGACTTTCATCTTGCAGAAATTGGGGTAGAAGGTGTCAACAGAACCAAGCTGCTCTTCCCCAAGCCAAGAACCAGCTTCTTGTATGGGAAATCAGAGCACATAGCCAGGAGCAAATTCTAGCAAGAACTGCTCATATGCAGCAAACGAGTCCTGCCAAGCTTTACATAAAAGGCCTGTGCAAATCTAGGGTCTTAGCAGGCAGGCTACACAAGGGAAGAACTCTTGAGGGAAGGGAAGGTTAGGGATGGGATTGTACTGGAGCTAGGATGGAGAGAAATGCACTATATGTAGGGATGAATAAGGGAACCACCAGCAGGACAGAAGCAGCACAAGGATTTTAGGAGTTGCAAAGTGACTTATATCTTTAGGATCCCAGAACAGCAGCAGGGAGAGGAGCTTCCAGGAGTCAGCAGCAAGACTAGGAACAAGTACTTCTTGGAAAATATCCCCCTTCCCCCAAGCTGGCAGGAAAACTGGCATTTCTCTCCAGGGTGGCAAACAGCTGGAGTGAGAGGACAACTCCTGCTGCTCCTCTGCATTCCCTTCCAGCTAATGTGCCTAGCCCAGCAGCTGAAGCTTGTGGCTAATCCTGCCCACAAGATCCCCCTGCACAGCTGTCATTCCTGTTGGTGGGGATGCTCGTCCCGTTAACACTGGTTTCCTGTTATTCTCCCCGGCTTCCTTTGAAGAGCCTATTTGTCTGTAACAGCTAATGAGCAGAATACAACAGCCTATTTTTTTTTTTGCTCTGTTTAAAGATTTTTCACTGGGATGTTTCCTGCAGGGATTCTTTTCTCCAGCACATGACAAAGGTCAGCTGGCTGCTTGTTCCAAAAGGCTTGTGTTTAAGGCAGGGAGTCCTGCAGAGGAACGGAGCTTTGCTTAGATCTGGGCCATAAAACAGAGTGTTCAAGGCTCACACTCAAGACTAGATAGGGCAGTCATTTGTGGAAGAAAACTCCCAGGCCTGACCGCTCTGGTCAGCATCCCTCCATACCGAACACTGCGGCAGTGCTGTGGAGACAGTCGTTTTGTGAGTAAAGATCCCACCACAGATACCATCTGAGGGATGGTGAGACCACATAAGCTAACACAGTTTCCAAAATTTTAGTCTTTTCATGGCTAGCTTCCAGAGATATTAAATTCTAACTCTTCTGCAAAGGATTTGCATCATTTGCAAGGGGTTTTGAGATCTTTCATAGGGATAGAGATGCAAGGCATCTCCAGAGACACCACTCCACTCCTGGAGATGGAAGCCCTATTTCCCCTGGGACACACTGCTCGCGGGCTCCCACAGATAACCCACTGCTGATAACCCAACCTGATGGCAAAAGCCTTTCTGGCCACCATGCCAACCCAGCAGCCATCAGCTGGCCATTTTCTGAAAGTGGATGGTATCCTAACAAGATGGACTGTTGCCTGTGTGTTGAGAGTCTGGCTGAAAAGGGAAAGAGCCCCAAGGTTCCTTCAGAAGTTTGGCACTGAGAAAGCAAGAAACAGCCACTGGTGTCAGCTCTGGTGGTCTGGGTTGTATTACTCAAAGCCATAGCACCCTGTGGTGCTCAAATAGGCCAGACCTGCTAACGTATCCAGCTAAGAAAGCTCCTCACCCAGGAAACCCTCACACAGAATTAATCTAAAGCCACTGATGACTGCTAGAATGTTAGAATACGAGCACAGATGCAGCTGTAAGGACCATTCATTTGGCTCCAGCTGCTTCCCCTTCCTTTAGGGGTTGCCTGAACAGTTGATTCAAGATATTGCTCATTTATTCCTTCAACTGGCAAGAGACCAGTAAGCTGCCCATCTCCTGCATCTCCCATCTAAAAGCACTGGAGATAACAGGAAGGGTATTGGTAGAGGGAAAACTGATGCATGAAGAATTTTCCAAAGCTGACATTCATTTGGGGTGTGTAATTTGGGATCTCCCTGAATTTTCTGGTGATGAAGATCACACATTCCATCCCCATTCCTTTTCTGTGCCTCAGCTGCTCAACACATCTGGAGCAAAAGAGACTAAGAGTCATCTCAGCAAACTGTGAGCAACTTGCCTCGGTGACTCCAAAGGAGACAGGATGAGAAGGAAAATCAGGTCTTGGTCCTGCTGCTGAGACCAGCCCATCCTTCCTGCCTAGGAAGGAGCAAGCAAGGCTCGCAGAGCAGAAGTGGGGGATATTCTGCTGCAGCACTACAGCACTGTGCGGGGGCTGCAGGCTTTTGCAAAGCAGCTTGCACAGGGCGGCATGCCAAGGCAAAGCAGCTGGCACTCCAGCCGCACAGGGAACAAGGGACTCAAACGGGAGGGTTTGAATTGTAGAAAGGCCTTTTTGTGCGAGTGGTCTTGAATGAACGCAGGCGGGGGCAGGAAGAAAGTTTGCAGCTCTGTGGGCTCTGCCTCTCAAGCACTGAGCTCCAGAGTTCCCAGGAAGAGACTCCTTAATAGGTCACCTCCTGCCCCAAGTCTCTGCCCTGGGAAGGAGCTGGGCCTGCCTGGGCCCAGCCACAGGATCCAATGGTGATTTGCACGTGGGGTTGGCAGATGGGATCGGGCAGGGAGCTGATACACTGCCCACCAGAGACCCTCCAAAGTGCCTGGCAGTAGCAGCAGACAGAGCTGCTTTGCAGGGCTCTCCTGGGCTCTGCTTAACTCTGAGCACTCTCAACAAAACCCCAGCACAGGCCGGCAAGCTTCCTTACCTGTATCCTGTCGGAACTGCGTCAGACTCGGGATGTCGATGACGTAGGGGGCCAAGACAGCGTCAGCATGGCCCAAGGGGATGCTGTTGCCAGGTCCTGGCCCCAACCGCCGGCCCTTCTGCTGAGAGGCCTGGAAAACCTGCTCAATGTAGCTGCACACGTTGCCTCGGTAGGGCCTCCACCTCCCGAATTCGTCCTGCCATTCCCACACGGCCACGGCCGGGGAGTTGCTGTGCCCTGGGGCAGAGCTGGGGAGCCCGGAGGGCCCTGCTGAACTGCTGCCTGCCCCCGGGGCTGCTGCCATGATCCGCTCTGGGGTCCGGGGCACAAAGCGATAGGACGTGGCTGCTGCGCTGGCTCTAGACCATCTTCTTCGGAGGAACCTGCACGGAGAAACAAAGAGAGCACAGAGAGCTGAGAATGTTGCCTCAAATCCAGGCCAGCCGAATTCACATCACACGTTAAGACAGAACCAAGCTCAGCCTGTCGCAGAAGATGCTCACTGATGTGCTCAAGAGATTACAAAGTAGATCAGCCTCAAAATCCTCTCTGGTCAATAGCAGACCACGTACCACCTCTGCCAATGCTTGCAGCTTTTCCCACAAGCTTTTTGGAGAAACTCTGCTTTCTACAGTGTGGAGGAGCAGATACCACCAGAGCTGCTGCGGCCTTGTGCAAAACCACCCCAAAATGGCTGAGGATAATTCACGCTTGGCATTATGTGTAGCCCCAACCCGAGCGGCTCGGCAGGAGCAGGGGCCACGCCGCGCTCCTCCCGGCCCACGCTCGGAGCCGGCCCTGGCAGCGGCTGCCTCTCAAACCGCTCCACGCAAGCTGCCAGCTTGTGAGGAGGAGCTCTCCAAGCACTTGTGCAACTCGGGCTTCTGATCACTCAGTCTGGAGGCAGAATCAGTCCCTTGACTCCCCCTGTACAGCATTACCGCGCACACAAAGGTAATCCCTCCTGCCCAAGCCAAGGCTGCAAATCACACCATAAAAATAAATGTTAAGATTCATCTGAATGGAGAATGAATGGAAGTGTGAAGGGAGTATGGAGGCACCAGAAGTATCAAAGGGCAGAGGGAATCACATTACTTAATTTAATGGCTCATCAAGATCCTACCTGCAGCTTATCAGGTTGGAAGGCAAGGGACATCCTGAAACAAGGGACAGAGGCAATCGGCAAAGACTCAAGCCATTAGGAGATGATGCAGAGAAGGACAGAGAATAGGGGCCTTAAGACACCCAGATAAAGAGACAAAGGGTAGTGAGTAAATCCCCATGACTCACAGAAGTGACAGGATGCAAAGACAAAAGATCACAATTACTGTTACCTCCTAAAGGATATAAAAAGGCAGACTCAATGCCAGCACACGGCTGCCAAACTGAGAGCTCGAGAGACATCAGGAGGACTTAATGTTTGGCACCTCTCGTCTGCTGTGTCATTGCAAGAAATGCTGTCTAGATGGCCTGGACACACGCACCTCGGTGACTGAACGCTGGGCAGATAACCTGGAAAAACCCATATTGGTGCTTGGGTGCAGATGGATGGAAAAGGATGAGTGAATGAGTGAAGTCGACTTTATTTTAAAATAAAACCCCTTTCTCCCTCCCCAGGTCTCAGGTTGCTGATTGCTGGTTTAACGCCCAGCCTCCTTCCTGCCCAACAGAGAGGTTCAGGTGCCCAAGATGCAGATAAGCAGTGGGTGGCATCCACTGCGCATGGAGAGTGACATTCCTGACGGATGGGGGAAGATCCCAAGCTGCTTGGAGAGAGATCCAACGCTCCTGCGTGGTTCACTAGCTTAAAAAAGGGAAAAAATGGTGCAAAGACACACCCACGTGTCTGCATTTATAAGAAGAAACCAACATTTTCTCGAGGAATTCATTGAAAATTAGTTATGAGCCGCTCCATTAGATTTTTAGAGAACACCCCCAGCTTCACTGCTGTTGGTGACAAGCTGCTCTAGCAGAAGGCTCTGGTCACAAAAGGCTTTTTTTCCCCCCTTCTCTCTCTCCTTTAACTCAGTCTCCACCTACTGCACCAATAAGGGTTATTTTACTGCTCAAACCAGTAAATTACTTGACACAAACATCTGATATCGAATTTGACACCTGCCTCTGCTGGTTCTCTTCACGGCAGGTCTCACACCAACCCTACTGCTCCTCAGAGACCATCAGCATTTCCACGTTGCACAAATTTCCACGCTGTACGAATTTCTGCCCTATCCAGTTACTCTCTCATTAAACGCTCTGAACCCCAATTAGAGAATTGACACCTCGTTTGCGCCCACAGAGTCTTCACTACCAAGCTCTGACCTGCAGATCCTACAGCCACCAGCACAGCAGCGGGAGGCTTTTGGGAGGGAGTTGGCACGTTGTTTTCCTTGGTTTTTAAAACACAGAGTGAGGAAATGGAAAAAAAAAGGAGTGGCAGCAGAAAAGCACCAAAGGCCACCTGGTTCACGTACCACCCCGCGCTCCCTGTGACCCCAGGGAGGTAACAAAGGTCTGTTACTCACTTCCTCGGAAGGCAGCGATGCTCGGGGTTCTGGACCACGCACCGCGCGCAAGCAGAGGCAGCGAGCGGCCCCCGCAAGCCCAGCGGCTCCCAGTTTGCTCCCCGTCAGCAAGGGGAGCTATTTCCTGGAGCTGCTGGTCCAGAGGAGGAGGAGGAGAGGGAATATCGCAGCCTCCTGCCAGTTCTCGCCACTGGAGAGTGCTCTTGCTGGCAGCTGTTTGCCAGGATTGGGAAGCAAGGGGCGCCCACCATCCATCGCAGGAGAGAACTTCAGGAGGCCGAAAATCACAAGAGTTAAGGCAAAGAAGGCGGGAAAAAAAAGGCACAAAGCAGGGAAAAAAAGGCACAAAGTTGCATTTCCTTGAATTCAGACACACAAGCTGATAATGCAACACCAAAGTTGCTCATATATATATATATATATATTTATATTTATGTCTACCCACCACGGCTGCTGTGCACACCACACACACAGGCGGGCAGGGTTTGGTTTGTGCCAGCGCCGCGGGCCAACGCGCGGCCCTGCCAGCGCTGCACCACTCCTCCACACCGGCCCTTCCAGGGACGTTTGCAGCACTGGGACAGGAGCTACGTGGCTCTGAGAGAATCCCTCGGCCTAACCCTTCACCTTGAGCTAAAAACCAAACAAACTTAAAAATCTCTAAGCCAAACCTACCCCAAAGAGCTATGTTTATTCGGCAAACAAGCCTTGGTTCCAATTCGGTTAGAAATCCTAAGGTGCCACCATGCCCCAAATGAAAACCACAACCTGCTACTTGAAGTACAAACTCAGAGCAGTCCAGACACTTGTCCTCCACCTCCAAGAAGGTTTTTAACTTGGTTCAGACAGAAATTGGATTCATTTTGGTTTGTTTTCTACACCCCAGCACGTCTCTTGCAACAGCTGCCCACAAGGTTTCATTTATATGAACTTGGACGAGTTAAGGAATTTGGTGCATTTCAGTTGTGTTTCCCAAGCAGATCCACCTCCTGCTCCTCAAACTCCAGCAAAACAGGGTCAGAAAGCCAGGGGTAGGACAGGCAGCAATGACAGGAATCAAAGTATCTTAAAGCCACATAATTCTCAGACCTGCTCTACCTCATATACAACAAAATTTCTTTTTCCTTCTAAAAGCAATACCTTAAAACTCAGACATGTTTTTTTTTAAATATATGTTTTTTAAAGACCTCTACATCCCTTTTTATGTCTCTGACCCGAAATTGCCAGTGCTAATGCAAAGTGCTGGGCTAGTTTGGACCACAAGCACAGAAGCCCTCAGGAGCCCCTGCAATGGGCTGGGCTCTACTCAGAACCCACCAGAATGGGAATCTTGAGAGTGGGAGATTCCTGGCACCTTCTTCAGACCAAGTGCCCAAGAAGAGATCTGTAAGTGCCACTAACACAGGAGAGATTGCCCTGGAAGGGTTACAAACAAGCCCTTATGGATAACTGCCATGAAAAGGCTATACATAGATGAAAAATGTAGGCAAAATATAAGGAGGAGTGGGGATATGATAACCCAGGGACCCTTTGCAGAGGGGTGCATCACCATAAGGCCACACAAAGACCAGCTGCGACACCCAGTCCCCGTCTTGCACCCCGTGCAGGAAGAGCTGCAAACACTCATGCAACTGCTTTGGAGCCTCTGCAAGGGCTCCAAGCTCCTGCTGGGGATCCAGAGGTGAAAGTGGGTCCTTGACTCACAAATCCCACACGCTCCATGGTCCCCGGAGCAAGTGAGACACAGGCTGACACTGCACAAAGAGACAGCTCACCCTGCAGAGTCACCACGGCCAGACTTTGCTCCCCAATCATCCACAGCCTGACTGCTGGCAAAGACGCTATAGGTGTCACCTCAAAGATGCTATAGGTGCTGCTTCGAGCCCCTAGTTTGTCCCCGTGCTGGGGAAAGCTTTGCAAAGTTCCAGCCTGGCCAGGAACTCGGGAAGATCATCGCCATCAGGCCCCAGCAGGATCTGCAGGGAGAAACGGGAACAGAGAAGGCTCCTTCTCCAGTTCTGTCGTCTTGGGGCAGTCATTTAATTTCCTCCAAACATGCGATTTCTAGCACTTTGGCTGCTTTAAGCCCATATTTCCACCCACTTGTGCCCAGCATCGAGGAGCACAACCCAGGAGGAGCGGAAGAGCAACGTGCTGGAGAGGAGGCCGCAGGGAGAAACGCAGCAAGAGACAGAGCCCTGCTCTCCTGCAGCCCTCAGTGGAAACCTCAGCGCAAGGTGCCTGGTTTGGCAGCCAAGAGCGCGGAAGAAATAAAACCTGTCCGCACAAATCCTGGATCCCCTCCATTCAAAACAAGTTGCAAGAAAATTCCCTTTGGAGGAGGAAATAAAGAGTGCAAGTGAAGCAGAACAAAGCATTTGCCTATCAACTAGGCGGAGAGCTTATTTCAGGCAGGAATGAATAAGAATGCTGAGGCAAAGGGAACAGGGTAGGTACGTCTGAATATAAGAACAGTTGCCTGGCATCAAACCAAACCCAGCATCCCACACACTTGCTCCAGGGTCCTTCCAGGGCACTGAAACAGGAGATTATTTACTTGGAGGGAGATTTACTCATGGGAGCGCAACCTGGCAAAATCCCGAGGGCTTCTCTGTTTTCCTCAGAGCTTCAATTAGCAAAAAGAGAGGGTTTTTTTAAATTTGTTTGCTTGTTTTTCTCCATTTTCTTTTTGCGGGTAGGAAGACGGCCTCCTGCCCAGCCTCAGGAAGCCGGTTCTCCGAGGATGCCAGCACTCACGCTGTCTGGAGCACAAGCTCCCAGCTGGTTCCCAAAATACCACATACAGGAGAAGTCAAAAGCCAAGGCCCTGCCATGGGAGCTGGTGATTCATTCACCTTACAGCCAGTCCTGCCACTTTGCCCTAAAACACCCCTCGGAAGTTAATGACAACCACATGAGATCGAAATAACACAGGACACGGCACAAACCGGCGCACAGCAGCCAAGCTTCACCACCGCCTTGTTCAAACACATCGGCTCCTCGCCTGGAAACCTGAAAGCACCTACAATTACCCGCGGATAATGTGCCATTTCCAAGCCCCTTTCACAAACCTACCCTCAGCTTCGGAGAGGAATCCGGAGGTGTCCGGGCAGCAGCGAACACCCACACGAACAGGAGCGATCCTGGAAGCGAAGGAGGAATTCAGAGTGTCAGCAACGCAGAGCCGCATCCCGGCTCTTCAAGCCGCGCCGCCGCAATTCCTTAAGAGTGGTAGTGTTAAGGCGGCAGGTTTTGGGAGCGACCCGGGGTGGTTCCTGGAGGAAGGACAGAGGAAGCCCAAAGCTCCCCAGGGCCCCCCTTCCCGCGGGCCGGGCTCCTCCGGCGCCCCGGAGGGGCCGCGCGGGACACGCGCGCAGCTCACCGCGCTCGGCGCACCGAGCCCGGAGCCACGGGCCTCCGCCGAGCCCGAGGGGCGCCCGCCTCCCCGCGCCCGGCCCGGGGCTCTCCCGCACGGGCTGCTCCGCGGCGGCCAACGGCGGG
>JAVCKT010020035.1:0-15189 GCA_032273925.1 Rhynchotus rufescens | reverse complement strand
CATCTGAAAGCCAGACTCGGTATCAGGAATGCTCAGTAAGTGCTGGGAGAGCACACGATTAGCAGCGAACTTGGATTGGGAGCCTCAGGAATATAAGCTCTTTACTGACTATGGTGAGTGTGGAGAAGGGAAGTGCAGCAAAAAAAAAAGGAATAGGGAAGGAAGAAAAAGAATTAGTTCTGATTTTTCCTGTCTCTGAAAAAGTATTACTTTTGACAGCTTTATTAAAGCATTTTGAGAGTGAATGGCTGTTATTTCCTTGTTTAAACAAGTCCTAAATTGGTAGTACTAATTGCCCTTGCAGGGTTTGGAAGTGCTTGCAGCATTTCTTTGAATATGCTCTTTTAATAAGTGTCCTAGAAGATATTGATTTGGGGTTATTTAAGATTTTTTGGAAGTCTTTTCACTGGGCAAAGCCAGACTTCTGTAACCTCAACAGAAGGGGGAAGAAGCCTGCTTGCAAACTTACTCTTGGAGCTTTTTCTTCACTGGAGCCAGAAAAGCTGGCACCTGCCTCTTATTAAATGGTTGTGGTTTGGGCATCTGCAAATATAAATGGAGAAAATAAAAGATGTGGTCAACTTGAAGTATAGCTTATAGATACAACTGTTAAGATGTTCAGTTCTTTTTTTTTATCCTTCTTACAGTCTTCATTCTGTAATGTAATTAATATCCTCAGAACAAGAAGGTTATGGAAAGCTCAGGTGGAACTTCTTACAAAAGATAAGATAAAAGCATTTGAGGAGCTAGTGAACAGGATTCTTTCATCAGAAGGGAGGACATTCTCTCTAGAAGATGACTTTCTTTTCATCTAGAGGCAAAGGCAGCTGTCCTATGCTGACAATAGAGACCATATCCCTTAGCAAGCAAGCTAGGGGTGTACAAGAACAAGCAAGGTTCTACAAGACTGGAAAAGGACTTTGAAAGATGACAAAAATGTGGATTAAACTTATGCAAGAAAGGGCTAATCTGTGGGAGCATCTGAGAAAATTAGGAATATGATAAACAGATGACTCAAACCTGCAGGTATATACACATTGCAGTGTAGAAGATAACTTAATGCAACGCAGATATACGTTGATATACTTTGGGTCACAGAAGCGAGCATTAACCAATATGTTAATTACATCTAGAGGTGTTTAAATGCTCCTTCCACCTTTCTCTGAGGACATGTTTTCACTAGGAGTGTGGGTTATCAGGCTTGTTAAATTCTTTTTGGAAGGCTGGTATTTAAGATCCTCTGTCAGTTTCTTCATCTTATGTATTGTGTACTTGGTGTCTTATTTCTGGAAAAAGATGCCCCATTTCCAAACATAAGTGTGCAAAACTGTTGTGTGTGGGTTTATTTTTTTATAAATTAACTTTGATATAAGCAGCTATTGCTGTAGTTGTAGCACTGATATTTTGTTTAGCTAAAATTGCTAGGCTCTTTTTGCTTTCTGTGCTTACCAGTCACATAAAAGCAACTTTTTTTTAAAGAGTGAGAAAAGACAAAAAGACAAATTTTGAGACATAAAATTTGAACATGAGCACTTGAACATGACATATTAAGTGTGTGGGTGATCTTTTCCTCCCCCCCTTCCCCTTCCTGCTCGCTCTCACTTATTTTCATGTTGCAAATCCTCACTGCTGTTGATGTAGCTCCAAACTGAGCAGTGGGGCAGATCTGACTGCCATCAGCTCTTAGTTTCCTGCAAGGAGGTGAAAAAGACAAATCAACAGCAGCAGATGCATTTCTTCAGTGGTACAACTTAATGAAACAATTAGCAGTATCAGGATAGAAAAATATTCAGGAGCTTCTTTAAAAAAATCTTTCATACAAGTCTAGATGATTTGGGACATATGTTTTTATCTTCTCTAGTTGAGGATGTATGACTGTTTTTAATGCTAATGGCTACTCTGAAGCTGTAGCAGATGGCTCTGCACTAATTAAGTTATTTCAAGATTTCTTAGTGATATCAGCAGTATTTTAGAAATTACATTGCCCAAATAGACTTTTTTAGGTAGTGCTTTCCTATTGATGGTGCTTGTGGAACCAAATATTGGTTGCCATAGATGAATATGGCAAACCACCCAGTTTCAATATGTAAAAGCTTTAACTTTGCTAATATTCTCAGATGAGAGAGAGAATATTAGGGAGAGAACACTGGCTCTGCAGTCTTTCTCTCCCCTCTTCTTTCTCTTCCTCCTACACTTCAAAAAAAAGAAAAAAAAAAAAAATCAGAGGAAATGATCAGTTAAGTCCTTCAGGTCTTTAGTTTGCTTCTGCAACTTTCCAGCTTCTTTTCTTCCTGCTGTTCATTCCTTTTTTTCCTGCTGTTCATACCCACTAGGACTCAAGGTGTTGTCGCTTGGTTAGAGTGGGTGAAGATACGTGATTACAAATGTCTCCCCAAAGTTGTCCCTTCACATTACTTTTTTACATGAAATTGAAGAAAACTTACGTGTATATTATCTTTGAGAATGGTTCAGTCAAATCTGGTAGCATTTTTTAATGTAAAAATGACTGAGAGTGGATTCTTTGATTTTGAAGGTAGAAAAACAAGTCAAATGAGACTTGAAAAGAAAATTAATTTGGGGACAATTGCCTGGTGAATCTTATTTTCTGTGTAACTTTAAACATAGCAGGACTACACATAGGCTTAATGAAATAAGATACTGGTATATCTTATACCAGTACTGTTCATGTAGTCAGCCTCAGTCACTACTGAAGTAACTGCCTACTGGTGTAGTTTTGTCTAATACACTTCTGCAAGCATTTTTCAAAATATATTGTGCATCACTGCTGGCCACCAACCTGCCAATAGGGTTGTTATTTCCTGTCATATGTTCCCCTATATTTAGGGATTGTTATTAAAAACTTAGAGATAAAATATGCCAGAGACCAGTTCTGGTGAAGCAAGGAAGGTCCGTGCAACTGAGGTATGTGGCATGTGTGGGGTGTGTGTTTTTGGGGAGTTGTGTGTGTGTGTGTGTGTGTATTTGGCTAATTTCGTACTAAGTAAGCTTGTTAAGAATTTTTTTACAAGTGAAGAAAGACAGGAGTTCAGAAAGATATCTTACAGTTACTTTATTTTGCTAGATTTTTCCCTGAAAAACATCAGGAACTTCTTTCTACGTGTCAAATAGATCAAGTAAATTTAAGGCTAAGCAGTTTATATTTTTTCCCCTTCTGCAGCTTAAAGTGAAAGATCAGGTGAGGGAACAGAGATCCTTAACAAATAACATTACCTAATGTTATTATTATTTTAATGGCATAAAAAGAAATGAGCCATGAAACTGCTGTTCAGAAAGGAATGTCTCAAAACAGTTTTTCAAATATCTTTCAGTAGTTTCCTAGTTAACAGAAATCATCCTGATGGACCTTTTAATTGGTCTTGCATCATATTAGTTCATGCACTTAGTGATTGAAAACCTGGACAATGTAATTACAGATTTAGAGTTAAATTGTAGAGCAGGTAGTCTGAGCTGAAGGAAACTAGTTTATGCTGGGAAGGTGAAAGGCTCTTTTCAATTACTGTTTCAAATTTGTATAATTTTCACAGAGTAACTTGCTTATGTAATGCACTTGGTTTATTCATATTTTAGAACTTGATAATCATAGAATCATTACAGTTGGCAAAGACCTTCAGGATCATCAATCCAACGTAAATGCCTCATCTACAATATCATGTTTCTTTACATTTTTATGCATTTTTTTAAGGATTAATTAAATGTTGAAACACTGAAATTGGGCAGGAAGGTTCAGATTCAGAAATTCTCCCTAAAATCAAGAATGTTTAATTGCTCAAGAATCTTGTACTAATATATCTTGGAGAGCCGATATGAAACATGGACTCAGGCAGAGGCACTGTATGCATCATTTTTCTACTTGGTTTTATTGCCACCTGTCACCTATGGATGAAAGGTGTTGATGAAGAGCCTGGGCAAATCTGAGGTAGTCCCATAACAGCTATATTTGAAACTGAAATGTTCACCTTAACAATTAGCTCCCGCTTCCAGGCTCGAGTGTCTAATCAGCTGAAGGTAGTTGTTATCTTAAACAGAGGAAATGCCACTAAATCACTCTAGCCTCATGGCACTTCTGGTGCTTATCTGAGTCACAGTGGTACCCAGGCTTTGACAGGTGTGTTTCTGACACTGCTTTGGATCTGCTGGTCTCTCGGATAGAAAAGTTGCCAGCAAGTATTTTTCTGTGTAGATGGGCCTCCCAATATCCTTGTGTTCCTTCTAGCATGCTGAGGTTTGCTGTGATGTATCCCAGCTTTGTTTTAGGAAAGTAGAAGGGTTGCCTCGTTTTTCTGGTGCAACCAGTTCCTGTTGTTTACATATGTAGCTGATCGTGACAAAAGAAATGTGGGCCATCTAAAGTGTCACCACCCAGTAGGTGCCTGTAGACATCTTCTTAGTAGTAGTGAGTAGCCATGGCTGGCAAAACAGCTGCATGTTAAGTAAAATAAGATGCATTCAAGTATCTTTTCAGGTATTCAGACTCAAATCTGATGATGTAAGTTATATATATACACATATATATGTATTTTTTTTTCTTGTCCCTTCTTAGCACCACCCTGCTTGAGGAAGCTAGCAGAGGGATTTCTTTTCTCTACTGAGTCATTAGCTGTATCTCCAGCCAAGTGCCTGAAGGGATCTGATGTTGTGCAGGAGTTTGGGCTCTGAGTGAGCAAAGTGGATGATGTAGCGTGGAGACACCTGCCTTACCTTCTGCAGCTCTGAGAGCTTGCTGTGTGTGTTGTGGTAGCTTCTGGGGACAGTCCTGCAGCTGGGGTGGCTTTGGTGGCGCTGCGCAGGGAAGAGGGGCTCCACAGCCTCTCCTCTCCAGAGAGCCTGTGCTCTGGGCTGGATGTGTGCAGCCTGCTCTTTTCCTGATAGTTTTTCTTGCTTCCATGTCCCCTGCCATGCAAATGGAGGTCAGAGCTGAGGCTTCCCTCAATTATCCACATAACAGCAGGAGAGAAGCTGATGGGAAGTAGCTTTGGGCCAGCTCTGCGCTGGCTGGGCTGTGCTCTGCCTTGGAGCCTCGTGCACGGCAGCTGCTGGGGCTGCAGCCCTCGGAGTCCTCAGGGATGCAGGGAGGAGGAGCGTGGGGCTGGAGCACTGCTTTCCAAGCTGGAGTTTCCCTGGTGATGCTCTCCTCTGCTCTTCCCCGGAGGACTTTTGGGAGCTTGTTGACCCATGTTAATTCATGTAGTTCAGTAGTTTAGGTATGAGCTAAGCAACTCCACATACACAACTCTGCTTCCAGCTTTTACACTTTTTCCTTCTTTAACCACTCACTGCAGGGTTTGTGTGCTTGTTTTGCAAGGTTAGTGGTTTTCTCTTTTTTTTTTTTCCTGCCTGTCTTCCAAGTTGGCCTGCAAGCTGAGGCTGGCAGGATGCTAGTGAGCTCTACTGGATCGCATCCAACCCCAGCTCTAAACAAGTGGGTGAGAGAGAGGGGGAGCCGTGGAGACTGCCCAAATGTGGGCTGGGAATTTGCGTGGATTGCAACAGACTGTAGCCAGCTAGGAGAGGTATGTGTGTGTTGGGTATATGTCTCCTATCTTTACATTAGTTTTTTCCTCAATCTGTTTTATTTCTGAAACAGAGCATATGCTTTGCTCCTCACTGTACGTGTCAAATTTGAGACTTGTACTTTCCTAACAACACTTACTTGGAAATAATTGCCTTCACCATTTATAAATGGCTTAGAACACTTCCTCGTGAAAAAGAAAATGCAAGATACTACAAAGCAGTTGCTCAGCATAAGTGAGGGATATTTTAAAGCATTTTTTTCTTCCTGCAAGGAGGAAATCTATAATGCTTCTAAAGACAAAAGGCTTCGGGGGGGAAAAAAGGCCTTCTCAGCTATAGCCTGTTCCCAGCAGGCTTAGTTCTTTGTATGCTTGCAGTGTATTTTCTCTGTTCACAATATGTGATATTGAATGGGCTCTGTTCCCTCTGGGTAGAGTGTACTTGTGATAACTGTGCTTTGAGCTGTCATCTGGTAATGTGTACAGTTAAATTGCACCTCTATTAAGTGGCAAATAGAGCCCCATGAGGTTAAATATAGACCAGCTTGGAACAGCTTCTGCTGAATCCTATTTCATTGAAATGTGATGGGTTGATAAGAAATTGAGCCAATTCTAATGGGTTTTTGAAGAACCTTGGGAAGGTCCTCACATGTTCCAAATAGAAACATTTTTGAAGTGAAATTCTTCTCCATTTTTCAAAGCTTTTTTTTCCTCGTATTTCGCTATCCCAATGCAAGTTTCATGGAAGTTGCTGTTGCATTTATAGATAAGTCTGTTGTGAAGCATATGAAGCCTTAGGTTTGCTCGCTTTGTTTTGCTAAATGAGACTTGAATTCAGCTCTGTTAATGTAGCTGTCTTCATAGGTTATAAACTTACTAAAAGTGGATTATTGGTTTGTGGGTTTTCTGTATCTCTTTGCCCCAAGAATGCTTGTGGGATGCAACTGCCTCTTCGTCTAAAATCAGACTCCTCCCTGACTGTGCTTGCCGTGGATTCTGCCACTGCAGAATTCAAAGCCTTTGATCCTAACCTTACAAAGGTATCTCTAATACCTTTTACTAATACCTAATAAAGATATTGGAGATACCTGTGTATACCTACAAAGGTATTAGAGATACCTAAGTGTCCAGGAACTTCACAGAACTTCACCTGGGCTTCCCTGTTTTGGAAGTGACACAACAGAGGAGGTCTTTGCCATTAAGTTGATTGGTGGGTTACAGAGGTAGAAAAGCCAAGATCCTCTTAAATCAGATGACAGCTGAGTTACAGTGCTCTTGATCATATCATTGTACCTGCTCTCAGTTGTTTGTATTCATACCTGTATGTCAAAAATACAGAATGCAAATAGTCACATAGTGTGAGTTTTATGGTGTCTTAAAAGGAGAGAGAAACACTAACAAAGCACATGCAAAATTGTTATGGTGATTAGCAAATTT
This sequence comes from Rhynchotus rufescens, assembly GCA_032273925.1. Classification (NCBI taxonomy): domain Eukaryota; kingdom Metazoa; phylum Chordata; class Aves; order Tinamiformes; family Tinamidae; genus Rhynchotus; species Rhynchotus rufescens. The sequence goes on along the minus strand of JAVCKT010020035.1, from coordinate 8,221 downwards.
AAAATGTGCATGTTGTTCTGCGGAGGCTGATTGGCTATTTGCATGCTTAGTTATATGGGCAATCAAATAATTCTTCAAATGATTAGCGTTTTTCTGCTGTGCCCTTGGGAGAAGATGCAGTGTAATTGGAGCTGCTCAGTGACAGGTGGAGAAGAATTATCTGTGGCATCATTGCTTTGAATTGCTTTGGAGATATCAAAGTGGAAGGAAGCTGCTTTTTTTTTTTTTTTTTTTGCTGCTGATTTTTAAACAGGCATTCATTGTATAAATAACTGCTTAATGTGTTTGGGTTTTTTGGAACCTTCATCTAGCTGCAGTTTGGTGCATTTTAAAACAAGACAGGACCTCAGGACCTGGTTCTGTCTTGGTTTAAACAGGTTTAAACCTGGTTTAAACAGGACAGGAACCTCCTGGTTTCCTGGTTCAGGTCTCGCAGCAATATTGGGTCTTTCTGGGGCTCTTCTCCTTATGCTGTTGTGTCTGTAGGCTGTTGGTGATTTTTTTTTTTTTTTTTTTTTTATGGCCTCGGATAAAGAATGCTAATATGGTGTTGATTGGGCTGAGTAGTGTGCTTTGATTAAATATAGCATATCCCACAATGGCTGAGGCTGTCCGCAGGCAGAACATTTGCATGATGAGGTATAATTAAACTTGGAAATGTGTATGTGTGCATGTCCAAAATGAATTGCTGTCTTCATCTCCTCTCAGTGCAGCCTAACTTATGTCTTCTTTTCAGTATCTGGTGGTAATGTTGTTTATTTATTTATTTATTGGTAACCTGAAGGTGACAACCTGTCTGAAGTGCTGCCACGGCTTGAATATAGTAATGATGATAGGAGACATACAGCATTCCTAGAAATGGAAGCTTGTTTTTCTTTCCTTCATTTTAAGGGAATTGGTAGTGTCACTAGTGTTGAAATTGTCCCTGTTGTTTCCCAAGTCCATTGACCCGTTAATCATTAAGCCACATGCTGACTGCCTAAAAGTTAGCTCCTTAAGCTAGTTTTCATATAAAATAAGCAGAAGATGGGTGTAGAAAGCTCCAGTATCTTTCTGTTTTTCCCCTGCCCCCTGCTGATAGATAAGGATTCAGAGTAGGCTCTTCAGGGGGCAGTTAGTAGAAGGGTTTCTCCTCAGTGCTCTAAAGAAAATCCAATTCTAAGTAGAACTGAAGATCTCTTGAGGTTTTTGTTCTTGGAGCTGCTCAACTGGCTGAGTCAGGCTTTAATATGAATGTGTCTGTGATAACGTAGTGTTCCTGGTCTCCCCCTTCCAATTTCTTTTGTCTTTTAACAACAAAAACACTTAACTTTAGCATAGCTCTTATCTCTGGTGGGCAGCCTGTTCTGACAAAGGATATGCTTCTCCTTGAAAGTGTAGCTGTTCAAATCAGACCTGCAGACAGCTAAAGAAAGTTCACAGTGCCTGTCTGGCGCTTAAAGCAGGTTGCTTGCTCCTCCCTCCTCCTCTTTCCTCCCTCTTTTTAAAAACCCTCAATTTCTTCAAAGTGACGCAGTCCCTGGGTGTCTGTTTCAGATGATCGGTGCATAGCGGGTGTTTCTTGGTAGAATGTGACAGGAGGGAGAAATCACAGCCAGTCTGCTTTGAGGGAGCACATGCTCTTCAAGAAAAACTACAAGAATGTAGTTTTCATAATCTTGGAAGTGGCTGAAATATAGCTGGAAGCACAGGCTAACAGGATGTGTCTTAGCAGATCGCCCCATTGGTTGCACCTAAAACCTGATCCCCTCCTTCAGAAGGAGAGGGAAGGACCTATTTTTATCTGTCTTCCCCCACCATCTCTTGGATTGGGACCCCTAAAATATTGGTTAGTAGCCTGCAAGCATATAGTCACCAGCAATCAGGCAGGGAGACTTTTATTGGGGATAAGATAAGATAACATTTAGGAACTTGTCAGGGAAACTTGGTCCTCGCATGTATTTATATTTAAATACCTGATCTCCAAGTAGTACCTTTTGCTCTTGTAGCTGAAGAGCTCAAGCCTTAAAGGTAGGTAGACCCTTCAACACACCTTCGCACACACACTGCCTGTGATGGGCTGTGAAGTCTTGGACCATGGCAAGTGGGAATATCTGTTGTGGAAAATGGCAAAGTCACTTGTGGGAACCCTGATGGCACTAGTGGGACTAGCTTGTTGAAAGAAACTCAGTTTATTAAGAAATTAAAGCTACAGGTGAATCTGGCATTGTACCAGGTTTGAAAACATCCCACCTACAGGGGTGATGACCCACCCATGTACTACAGGCGCCAATTAAAACTTGATTCTTCTAGTAAAGATGCTGGAAGACTGTATATTTAAGAGTGGTTCTTCTGCCTCCTTCCTTGTTTTTTCTGCCCTAAACTAAATAGCCGTTGTGCTTATGCTACTAAGATGCATGTGATGAGTTGAAGTTTTGGAACAGAAAGGTACTCAGGGAGAGAAGCAGGCCCATAGTGTTAAGGCCTTCAGAAAGGTTATTTAAAAAAAAAAAAAATCCATTCTCAAATGGAAGCTTTCAGAAAATCTTGTTTGGGGAACACTTGAAGATTTTTTTTTTTTCCCTGCTCTAGTTGTGGCCTGATTGAATCACTGACTTAGTTTAGTGGCCTTCCTAACTAAGCACTGTGTAAGTAGATGACCCTTCTTAGGGGACAAAACCACTGCCTTGTTGTTACTTCACTTGATTGGGAGCAGGGACACTTATTTATAAGAATAAGCAGCTAAGGTCCATCAAGACTTAATATCTGTGCTGTGAGCTTAACATACAATTTCAGTTTTAAGGGAGTGCTAGAAAGTGATTCCTTTAGAAGTGGAGTTCCTAATGTGTGTTCCTAATGGAACAGGTAAGAAAACTGAGAGGTGATGGTGGTGGTGGTGCTGTTTGTGATCAGAGGAAGAGATTTGTCCTGTTTCTCCCAATCTCATAGCAAGTCTTGAGGGCAAGAAAGCAATTCACTGTGTGGTAAGACTCCTGGTGGCATCTGGCTGGAGACTGTTTGCTGGTGACGTGATCGACTCTGTCTCCTCTTGTGCTGGTGCTGCCTTTTCATTGAACCTGTGCTGGAAGAGAAGCTTAGCCCTGCAAGGGCCTGGTCTGTCCCTTTGCATCCTACACCTATCATGGCTCTTAATTGGCATCTGGCCTGCTCCAGGGAAGAGTTTGGACCATACTATCCTAAGTGCTGGCAACATAATGCTACATAGGGAAGCATAAAGTTGGTCAAAAATGTATTTCTTTACCACGTATCCATTTCCATTCTTCTGATAAACCTTCATCCAGATAAAAAATATTCCAGTGTAAAGACAGTTGATGATTGAAAAGAAGTCCTTTTGCTCAACCTTTTGGCTATTCTCTGTTTCAGCTCTCAAGTTCCACTTACAAATACAGGAGTGAGGAATTCAAGAGACAGTTCTCTCATCTGCCAGAGTCGGAGAGACTTGTAGTAGGTAAGATAATCAAACCAAATTACTGATGTCTCTAAATGAGCGAGTGTGTTGTGGCTTTCTTGTATGTAGACTTCTTGTTGCTTATTAACTATTTATTTATTACTGTTGTTTAGTAGCAAAATCTATCCATAGCTGAGACCTCATTTTTCCTATTGCTGAACAAGCATAAGTGAATGCCAGGCCTGGATTTCTCTCTTGTCCTGCCTGCTTTGTGTCCTTCATCGTGGAGCCTGAGATTTGAAGAAGACACAGAATCCTTCAGTTCTGGATGGGGAGGTTGTCTGTTAAGATAACAAGGTCACTTTCTTTTGCATTTTAGTGGGTGACAAAGCCCATCCTAATAGCCAACTGAGAGCTGTGAGACAGTCACAACCTGGAAAGAAAGGCTGCGCTGCAAGGGCTCAGCTTAGAGTGCATGCTGAGCATGTAAACTCAGCATAACCTGCACTGGCAGGAATCTGCTTTGCGAGTGTGAGAGAAGAGCACAAATCCAAAACTCTTGGATTTGTTAGGCTCTTTTCAGAAGGGACAAACATTTTGTTGCATCATGTAGCATTGTTGCTTTGCGTTCATTTTATGTCCTATGAATGCTTAAAGAATCCTTTCCTCTTACCTTTAAAGTCAGATGTTAATGTTTAAATTTAAAGTTAGATCACCTTTTACAGCAAAATCCCTGTATGCTTTTCTAGCCTCAGAAGGAAACAGTTATTTTATCCTTTGAGATGCCTTCTGCTGCTTAAAAATACTTGAATTCAGTGCCAAAATAAAACAGAAGAAAAGGATATTACTTCAAAGCTTCAGTTTTACCTTGTATAGAGCTGATTGAGAAAGCAATGGAACATTTTGTGAGGCATAGTTTCAGTGAGCAGGCTGCCTGCTTATTTGACAAAAGATTTATTGATGGGCTAATCCCAACAATGCAGCACCTGCTCTTGTCAGCAGCAAAGTCATTACTTTATGTAACTACTTTTTAACCTCAAAAAGCAGTAGCTCTTTGGAAGGACCTTTGTGTGCGCTAAGTGAAGAGCTGTTCCATTGCTTGATGCAGAAAACCTTATCGCAGGTTTTACAAAGCTCAAAGAAGCAATTACTTTCAGGCTTTTATCAACAGATTTGTAACTGCTGCTGTTTTTAGGCTATTTAAAAGAAAAGTCTTTAAACTGTCTGCTACAGTATAATTCCTTTGTTACAACAGAAATAATACAGATTTTCAAAATATGAGTTTAAAGGAATGCCTTTAACTTATCTGAATATGTTGCTTAGAAGCAGCATCTAGGCTGTTGGAGCTGAGAACTTGGAAGGAGAAACTCTGTTCTCTTCCAGTGTGTTCCTACATTTTTGTGTGGAGTAAGATCCTGTTGTTGCTCATCTCTTGCCCTGCACTCCAAGGGAAATCCTTATATTCTAGCTATGCAGGAAAAGAGGATGGCCGCTTCCTTTTTGTACGGCTACTTCTGGGAGTCACTTTTGCCCTGGTATGTGCAAAAGGAAAAAGGAGTAAGATGGTCTGGAAGTACTAGGCAATGACTTCAGCCCTGTGGAAAAAAATGCTGAACACCGGAGGCAAATAGAAGCTTTTGAAGTATTGCTTAAATTCCGTAACCTCAAACTTCTTTTAACCTTTTTGAATATAGGCCTATCTCGGTGGGTTTCTTTTGAGCAATTCTGCTTGCAGCTGCATCTTGAAGGGCTTGTATGGATGCCCCATGCTTCTTGCAAGAAAAATAGTTTTCACTTGAGTATTTGAGGGGAAATCCAAGAGATTTCTTAATTGTATCAAATCTTCTGCAGCTGATGATTCACCGTAAAGTTAGGATGACTGGGGACTTCTGAACTTCTTGCAACTTCAGCTTGTCTGTACAAAGTCAGTATTCTGGCTCAGATAGTAACAGAGGAAAAAGGTTTTTAAAAGTAACAAATGCATCCATTGATTTCAGTTTTAGGTGCATCTCTTCAATTAGGATTTTAGTGATACCTTATACAGAAAATACCTAGAGTGTAACCATCCTAATACTGGTGCTTCTGAATGGAGCCCATGTTGTTAACTTTGCAGTACAGCTTAGGAGATCATTGACGTGATTTATTTTTTTTTCCTTTTCCTCGTGAAGCCTCAACTTAGTGCTGAGCACTTCTGAAACTCCTTTCACCTGATTCTCCATGCCCTTAAATTACCTAAGTTCTCTCAAAGAGCTTTTAAAGTACAGTAAAGTCCTCTGCTTTTGTCTTAATTAGTAGGTATCTGATAGTGGGTAATTGCCTTCTAGATGAAATCATTTCCTAGTAGGAATATTTTACCCAGAGGGAGTATCATAACAAAATTTAGAGCCAGCTTCTGAAAATATCCCCTGCCTGAAGAATTGGATTGCTTCAAGCTGCGTTTCGTGCCTTTCTTTGTAGCTAACTTTAGCTAGTGATGGGCTTTAATTAGTGGAAAGTAAATGACCTGCTTTTATGTAAGAGTTAACGGTATAATCTGATATAGTATAAGATATTGTTTACATATTACTTAAAAGTATTCATAAGTTAAACTTTTCATATATACTCCTCATCTTGCCTGTCACATTCTGGAAAGTACAGGGTAATGCACAGGGACTGGGCCGTGGGATGCTGCCCTCCTGCAGATGCTTCTGGTGACCCTGGCACTGGAGTGTGCTGAGAACAGGGATCTGGGTGCAACCCAGAGCAGGTGCCCTCACAGGCTTCAGAAGGAGGAAGCAAGTGCATGAGGTTTTTGGTCTGTTCAGCACTTGCACACCTCTCTGTCATTCTAAATTAACACGTTTGGGTCTACTGAACTGCGGGAAGTGAGTAAATGTGTTCTTGCTCTCCCTCTCCAGATTATGCCTGTGCGCTCCAGAAGGATATCTTGCTGCAAGGACGCTTGTATCTCTCGGAAAACTGGCTCTGTTTCCACAGCAACATTTTCCGATGGGAGACCACAGTAAGATTGCTTAAAATCCTCATGCGCATCCCATGTTGTCTTTCTCCTACAATACCAGGCCTTAAGGTTTGGATGAGGAGCTTTTATCCTGTCAAGCTCATGCTGGTGACTTCAAGCTGAAAAGAAGAAAGGCCCTAAGTAAAAGTGCAGATTTATTGCCTTATAAATGGAGGCCTCTGCGTGCCACAGGAAGCCTGCTCAGTTATTCGGCCTAGGAAGCAGTTTAGGAATTAGACTTTCCCTGTGTGTGCTGAAGTTGAGCTTTTACATTCTCATTCTCAATTTGCTTCTTAACTCCATGCTAAAAAGAGTTCCCCTGTGAAGGAGCTTAACATGTGATATCCTTCAGTAAGACTGGGAGCGTGATACGCTACAGAGTACTGCTCTAAAACTTTGATGTTGAACCTTAGTTTCATCTCATGTATAAATGCCAGTATTTCAAGATAACTGAGGAGAATCTAAATTATCTTTGATGCAAGTTCTTGTGCTGGGACTTCTAGTTTGTGAGGCTACAAACTAGGTGTTTGACACATTGGCCTCTGTTCCTGTCAAATTGGACTGAGTTAAGTTTTTTCTTTCAAGCAGTTATTGCATTTGCAGCTGAGATAACATAAAGCAGTGAATAACAAAGACAAGATGGCCCAGAATTGATGGAGAAGTGGCAAAACGTTCTGCAGACATCAGAGCACTTCTGTCTTAAAATAATCTAAGGTCTATTCTGCGTATTCTGAAGCGCACAGGATAGCTGACAAGTAGTTCCTGTGTGCTCAGGACAGCAGAGGTGTGAAAATACTGAAAACCAAGCTTAATTTTATCAGCAGTAAAGGATCTGGTTGAAAATTCTTTTTTAAGATATAGGAGGAAGGAAGAGGGAAAAGTCCAGTTGCAGCCTTGTATAATTAAGCTTTTGAAAGACTTTTTTCCTGCCTGCCTCCCCAAAATGCAATGCATCCTAGTAACTTACTCTCCCCTTGCTTGCCAGAGTAGCATAGTGATATCTGAGCTTGGGAGCTGGATCGGCAGAGCCAGGTTTTGGGACCCTCCTGTAGCAGGCTGCACTGATGTGAAGAGAGAAGAAAGTGATGAGTGTTTTTTTTTTCCTGTGAAAAAGAGAAAATAACTCCAGTTGTGTTAATATGGGTGTAACTTGTTTCTGCTTTTGTGTACTTGTTAATGTTAACAGCTGGAGGCAGCCATTACCCTTGTGACCCCAGCTGTATTTTATCCCAGTGTTTTCGGTTAGTCCGTGTTTTTTTCTTGCATGTTCAATGGCTTTACAGCTTTTCAGACTTGGCAATTACTTTTAATGTCTTATTAAATCTGTTCCTACTTAGATTTCTATTGCCTTGAAGGATATCACTTTCATGACAAAGGAGAAGACTGCTCGGCTTATTCCAAATGCCATACAGATAGCAACGAAAGGAGAGAAGGTAAGAAAAACTGTATTTAAACACTTTTATTTAAAATGGTAATTTCTAGGGCAGAGCTCTCTTTTTTTTTTTTTTTTAATTTTTATTTTTTAATTTGTAAGTAACTGTTTCCATGTCAAATCTTCCGGTTTTGTCAGGACGGGAAGACAGACTTGGTAGCTTGGTCTCTGCACCTATTGGCCTCATAATTTAGCCATCAACGGGGGACAAAGTAGGGGAGCCTGTCCCACTGATGCTGGATTTTTACCCCAAAACTTTAATGTATTTGTGTGGTGTGTATTTGTGTCTTCTGTGGGGGCTTTGTAGGGATTTTCAGTGGCTTTCTATTCAGACTTTTTTTAATCTCTGGATTTAAAATCCTCTTGCAAAAAAAGAATTGCGGAGAATGAAAGAACTGCCGTT
>JAVCKT010020033.1:0-20593 GCA_032273925.1 Rhynchotus rufescens | reverse complement strand
AATGCAAAAACATTTTGGATAAAACAGACTAGTTTCTAGGGGCAGTGCACAAGAGCAGAATACCTAGTTCAATCAGCTTTTGGGAATTAGAATAAATAATTAGACAAAAATGGATAATTAGTGGAGTTTGAACTATGTCCAAGGTCAGCCTGTATTTCTAAGGGGTTTGGAGGAAATAGGACTTCTTTTTGGCTCCCTTTAATTTCTTGTATAATTGCCTTTGCTATAACAGTGATAAATGTTTCTCTTTCTGCAGGGTGTAAGAGCAGATGTGAGAGATAACACTGGAGCTACAGCACGGACACTGGCCATGAAGTATGGGCATATGAAGATTGTGGGGTTAATAGACTTGCATACTGCTCCTGTGCCCAAGGTCTTCTGCAGGGGTCCAGGTAACAGGAATATTTTGACTCGTCTCTTCTCAGGCTCTATTTAAAAATGGTTTTGTTGTTTTGAAAGCATGTAGTTATTTGTGTAGGAGTACTCTTGGCCATCTGGAGTATTGGCTATTTCTGCCAGTTTTGCATCATCAATAACCCTGTGGAGAGTGCACCCTATGCCATCCTCCAGGTCACTGAGGATTAAGTTGGACAGGATCAGAGGCTGGACTGTGCCTCTATCTACAGGCCTCCAACCAGGCTTTGTGCTGCTGATCCCAACCTTCTGAGCTCTACCATCAGCCACTCTGGAATACACCTCACTGTGCTGTTATCTAACACACACTCTATCAGCTCCTCTGTGAGGATGTTTTGAGACAGTGTCAAAAGTCTTCCTGAAATCAAGGTAGACTCGTGCACTGCTCTGCCCTTGTCTTCCAGCCAGGCATCCCATTGTGGAAGGCTCTTAACAAGCTGGTTAAGTGCGATTTCCCCTCTAGTAGTTCCCTGAGACCTCCTTCTTTCCATTTTGAAGACAGAGTGACAAGAGTGACTGAAGTCTGGAGGAAATGTGGATCCAGCAGTTTTGGTGCGCTTCCATGCTACCACCTTCTCTCATAGTTAACTTTTTTTTTTCCAGCAGCAGTAGCAAATAAAGTAGGATAAAGCAACATACAGCTAAGAGCCTTTGTTTTGACCACAGGAAAATATGAAGATTTGAGCTCTTCAGATGAGTCATGCTCTGCCCCTCAGAGGCAGAGACCTGTTCGTAGGAGCAAGGGTCCCAGCATTCATGAAGGGCCACAGGCTTTGGCTAAGATAACAGCGGTTGGAATTGGGGGAAAGAAGCAGTCTCGCTATGGTGAGAAAAATTACCCAAATAATTGTTTAATTTTTATCGTAAGCACTTTGAAACTTTCTTTGCTTAGAGGAAAAAAAAAGCCCATACAATCTCTATTTCAAAAATGAAACGTCTGAACACCCTAGTGAGCTGCATATTGGTGTGCATGTGTGTGCTTCACTTATCAGTGGAACAAATACTGCTTAGCTGCATTTAGCTCAGGCACTGTTTCCTTGTCTCTTGAATAGTCCAGCCTCCCTTTTTTAGGGGTAGATTTAAAAGCTTGAGCAGTTCCTAAGCTGATGGAGTAAGCAGTTACACAGGCCAAGACCGCCATACACCACTACATGCCATGGTATGAGTTTTGTATGCATGATAATAGCTAGTCCTCAAGTTGATTATGTTGTTGTCTAGAATAGCTACAAATATGGGCTTAGAAGTAAGTGTTTAGTTAATTCTTAGCCGAGAAACATGCTAACATCTGGACAGTACTTGCAACAAAATGGTACTGATAGCTTCTGAAAGCTTCTGAAAATGCAGCAGGATACTATGAGCGTATTAACACGGGTGCAGGAAGTTTAGTTTTGCAGGGTGTGCTTGGTTGGTGAGGAGCAGAGATGCAGGCTGCCCTTTGTTCTGTTTCAGTAGTTTTCTCCCAGACTCTCAGGGTGGAAAGAGGGTAGGAGATGCTGAAAACCTTAAGTAAGGTGCATCTCTGCTACAAGGCTGGTGCACTGTGCAGATAAAGTGCTTCTGATGTGTTTTTGGGTGAGGGAACTTTCAGCTGTGTGCATTTCTCAATCTTTTTGTGCTGTCTAAACAGAACCTGTGAATTTGAAATACAGTCCCTTCTTTGGATCAGCCACCCTGAGTGGTTGCTGGTCATTACCCTTCCTCTTGCTAGAGCCTTTCTGATCATTTGTATCTGAACTTATTTGCTTATTCTCCTCTTTTCTTGCACACAGAGCAGGTCCCTCTTCAGGGCTATGTTACTTTCAATGATGATGGCAGCTGCGGAGCAGATGATATCCGGAATCGGGATGTTACCTCTCCAATCAACGAGCAGGATGTGGAGAGCAGCAGCAGCAGGGGTGGGTCACTGTCTCACAACCTGACCTCAGTGCATGCCTGGGTGTGGGATGTGCACCAGCCTGTGTGCCACCTTTTGACTTCTGTGCTCCTTTCCCAATCCGCTTAGCCTGGTTAGGCAGCAATGATCACACTGCTGTACCTGTGACTAAAATGGTGGGTGATGCTGACCCTGCCCTCCAAGCAGTGAGTTTGGTGCCAGAATAGAAGAGCAGGGAGAAGGAGGCATCTGTGGGCACTGAATTTAGCGAAATAAAATGTAACTTTGTGTTAGTACAGTGTTCAAAATGAAGACCTTTCCTGGATTTTAGTGTAGGGAGACTGGCTTGGTTGTTAAAATCCCCTTTTCATCTTGCTATCAAGAACTTCACTGATGTACGTATCTGTCAGCCTGCTCTCTGTGATACCAAACAGACTTGGAGAAAGCTAGTGCCTGGGATCAGACATGAAGCTTTGCTCTGGGTTTCTCTGTTCTTTAGAACTCCCAGGAGGTTTGTTTTGGTTTTGTTTTTCTGATGAGCTCTGTGACAAAATCAGGCCTGAGCATAAGGAAACTGATCCTTAGTTTCTCTCTTGTTCCTTCTCCTTTCCAGAGGGGAATGTTTTCTGCACCAACAACTTGACAGCCATCAGGAGCAGCAGCAGCAGCAGTGAATGTCTGCCCAAAGCCCTGGGGGTCAGCAGTGAAGGCTCACTGGAGAGCAATGAGGTGAGGATGTCCGTTTTCCTTGGTTTTCACCTTGTCAGATGCTGTCGCTTTTCTGCAAACTGCTATGACTCTCCCTCCACAGGAGGCTGTAATAGCAGGCTAGGTGAAGGAAGGCAGTACTGCAGAGTCAAGAAAATCTGTTTCCATATGTGAACATTACAAATTGGCTGCTAGCCTAGGAGATTAAACAATCCAGCTCTTAGTGCGTGGTCACTCTAGAGTAGGTCCTTGATAGCTAGTCATTAACTTTTAAATGCTGTTTTCCCCAGCTTTGGAGCTCTTTTTTAGATGTCATATTGCTCGAAGTCTAGAAGGGATATTCTGTGCTACAGCTTGGACCAACTCATTAGCTGGACATGATGAAAGAATGTCATAAAGTTTAAAGTACAGCAGTGTCACCCTGACATGTCTGAAGCATTAATGGAGGAAGAGGCAGGAGGTTTCTCAGTGATTCAAGTCACAGCTCATGTTTTGAAGCCGTCTCTGCATTTGTGTTGGGCGTGTATACAGAGAAGGGTCATGTAGCTGGGCAAGAACCCAAGTTTCTTGAGGTGCTTTTTGCAGAAGAAAACATGCTGCATTGTATTGCTGCAGTGTGTTTCTGTGTGCTTCAGTGTGCTGCTCCCAAGATGGGGGTTGCAAGACCAGACCTTGCACTAGACCAGTTGCACTCTAGCTGCAGCTTTGGAGCTATTTGACTCATCACTTTCTGGTAAAGGATTTGCTAGTCTTCAGAGTGTGTGTTTGTGGGCCACTGCCTGAGTTCAGCAACTGGGAATTGATTGACCCTGCACTTTCTCTCCTTTTTTCACTGTTTTCTTACAAATAGTGATCCTGGCCTGGCATCTTTATGCCATTCACCTTTACATATCCTGGGATGAATCTTCTTTTTTTCAGGACTCTGACCATGCCAATAGTCCTCCTAGTTGGAAACAGGCCAAAAGCTTTAAGAACAAGAACCGCTACAGCAACAGTGATAGCCAGTGGACACACTGCCCTGGGAAACCTGGGAGCTCTAGTCAGCATCTCGTCCTTCCTGAGCCCCCTGTCTACACGGGACCCCAGGTAATTACAAACAGAAAGTGTCCTCTCAAGTAATGCAGACATTGCCACTGTATCGAGTTTTGGAGACTTTTTCTGAGGATGTCCAAGCTTCGTTCTTGGCTTTATCACATAAAAAGGAATTTCACCAAAACATCTCTTATGCCAAACCTCTGCCTCAGTTCAGATGCTTGTGGAATAGCAACTTCTTCTACAAAGTGCAGCTTACTCTAAGTGTTTTGTCACGCTGAAGGTTATTTCAGATCCTTTAGATCTGTGAACATACTAGCAAATGCCCCTGTGGTGGGGGCTAAGGGACGTGTTGGTGTCTGTCTACCTTGCATTGTATACAAAATGCAATAACTCCAGCCTCCAGGCCAGTCCTGTTGCTCTGTGTGAATCCCGAGAAATTCAGTTACATATTGCTGCAGAACAAAAAGATATAGCTATTGCTCTATATAGCAATATTATATTTTTTTAATTAATGTATGTTGCTATGTTTATACCATATTGCTAGGAAAGTATAACAGCAACATGAAGAGGCATGTGCTTATATTGAACAAGGAATGTGGCCCTCTTGTTTATGAGAGTATAAATAAGTTTGTTTTGGATGGGCTGCAGGACCTGGCAACATTCCTTGAGCAGATTGGGTGCCTGAAGTATCTGCAGGTGTTCGAGGAGCAAGATGTTGACCTTCGAATCTTCCTGACCCTCACAGAGAGCGATCTGAAGGAAATAGGCATCACGTGAGTAACTGTAATGTAATTCTCACATTTCCATTTACTATTTTCATAACCTCTGCCTCAGAAATAGTGTACACAGTCCAAACAGGAAAGTTGATCTGCTGAGCCCATTTCTGTCCTGTCTCCGTCTCCCACACAGCATTAAGTTATTGGCTGCAACAGGCTCCTGCTGTTGGCAGTGCGTTGGAGCCAGTAGATTGCAGAGGTCCTCAGGGCATCCTCTTGGGCCAGGGGCCAACTGGTAAAATGTTGTCCCTCATTTCCCTAGCTTGTTTGGACCCAAGAGGAAGATGACTTCTGCCATTGCCCGCTGGCACAGCAACGCTCGGCCGCCCAGCGATGCCCTGGAGCTGGCGTACGCAGACCGGCTGGAGGCCGAGATGCAGGAACTGGCCATTCAACTGCACAAGGTGGGAAGTCCTTCCATGAGCTGCTCAATGGCTAATCACATTGCAGGAAGTGATTAGCAACCCAGTTATGTGTCTGGGAGCCAGCGTTTAAGAGGGTGATATACAGCATTCCCACCTATTCCCTGTTCTGTGCTGCTGCAGAGGTGTGAAGAGGTGGAGGTGATGAAGGGCCAAGTGTGCCAGGAGCAGAAGCTGCGAGCGGTGGCCGAGAGCTGTTTGATGGAGCGAGATGAGACCTTGAATGATGTCCAGTGCCATCTCAGAGAGGCTCAAGCTATCACCAAGAATGCCGGGGTCCTACTGGATCAAATCAAGTAAGTCGTTACCAGAAAATAGCACTGTGGCTACTGGCAGCTGGGCATATGGGCTGTGCAGAGATTAGGGGTGATATTGGTACTTCTACAGATGACATCTTGTAAGGCAGGAGAGCTTACTAGCCATCTGAACCCATTCCAAATTCTCCTGACAGTCTCCACTGACTAGCCAGAGCTACCTGAGCAGATGTGAAGCTTACATCTAATGCATGAGATTAAACAAAGGGCCTGTTTTCCGAAGGCAATTGCACCCTGTTTCAGTTGGAAGGTTATGGCACTTGGCCCCTTTTGGAGCAAAGGGGCTAAGTGCTTTGTCCATGGAACTTAGGGACCTGCCTCACAGTGTGTCTTGATGCTCAGGTAGAGGCAGGACTGATTCTTTAACTTCTAGATAGTATAGATGGAAGGACTAGCATGGTCCTGCCCTGCCTGGTGAAGGGCTCTTTGCTATCAGCTCTAATAGCACCAAACAGGAAAACTCGCCTTATTCATGCCCACAGTTGCCTTAAGGTTGTCTTTTATACCCCTTAAATTGTTAGTTATTGCACCTGTGGCCTTTTTCTCCCTGCTCCAGTTGGATTACCTTACTGCCTTGGGCTCCTTTCTGTTTAGTTACATGGCTGATGTGTCCATGAACTTGGCAGTAGTCCTACTGCTCTAGTTCCTGGCCTGGTAGAAGGATGGGGCTTGTTCCCTTCTGAACCAGGGTAAACTGAGATTGCCTTGCAAAGGACAGGCAAGTCATCTTCCCACTGCAAGGTGTCGAGCACTGTTCTCTTCCTTCTGACTGAAGTTCAGGCTGCCTGATAGAAAAACCCTGTGATGCTCTGAGGCTCTAATGATGTGATTTCGGACAATTTTATCTCTGGCCCTTTCCATTATCCTGATGCCTATCCTGGACTGGCTTTACTTAGCCCATTAGAAACCTTGGATCAGGCTTGATGCTCATGCAAAGAGGGTATAGTCCCTGGCTTAGGCTTTCTCCTGCTCAACCTGCCCCCTCCTTCTCTTCTCACCCCACAGCTCCTCTGTGGACAGGGGCAGAGATTGCTGTGGAGAAGGGGCACAGTGGAGAGCGCCCTGAGCTTTGTCTGGGGCACGTCTTCCTCTTCCTTGGAAGGAACAAGGAGCAGTTTGTAACCCAGGGCGTTAGATGCGGTCCCTCGGCAGCCCAAGCAGGTACTTGCAGGATGTAGGAGGGCAGAGACTGGCATGTTGTTTTTACAAGCGCCCCTGTGCACTTCTAATGGCTTTTGTCTTGTTTGGCAGGTGCTGCCAGGCAGAGCTGTCATCCCGACTGACCCAGGAGCAGGCACTTGGAGTGCTAGACACAAAGGGGCAGCTGGGCACCAGTGAGAACAGGCGACCTGGTGAGAGTCAAGTGCTGCATCTGGGGAAGGAGGAGCCCGTCGGGCTACAGGAAAGGGCGCAGGGCTTGAGTAAAGAATGGGAAGGGCCAGAGCAGACACATGCTTGTGCTGCTTGGGGATCGAGTTAGAAATGATGTGGTAATGGTTGAAATGCCAAACCCTCAAACTTAATGTAAAAGGTCTTAATCAATGAAAGCATCTAAAGCATCCAGGGCCTTTGAACTTTGACTGCAGCAGAGGTCCTCTGGAGCTTTTTCCTGAGTAAGTGCTTGGGTCTGGCAGATATCTGTCCAAGAATGCAAGGCTCTATAGCACAGACGCTCAATGACGGTCCTGTTCGTGCACCCCTGGCTTGCCCTTGCTGTGCGGCACCTGGGCTCCTCAGATGCGTTACCACATTGTGCTCTAGAGCTAGGTTTGACTTAAAAGTTCCTATTGGTGCCTTGACTGAGTCTGAGAAACTACCCTGACTTGACCAGGAAGAGAGAGGGAAGAAAAAATCCAAATACATGAGCTTAATTATTTTAAATGATGGAGTTGGGAGGGGAAGAAAAAAATGCCCTTAATACAGGTGATTTGAGTTCTTTCAACATGCAATACAGAACTTTGTGTAGAGCCACTTTGGGCTCAGACACTGTCAGAGTTGACACTAGACCCTTGTTTCCCCTGTGTCACAGAGAACAACCTACAGACTGATATGTTGCTTCCCTTTTTTGAAGGTGTGAAGGAATGGCCGCCTTCCTTGAAGTCTCTGAGCTTGCCTGAGCTCTCGGCTGTCCTAGAGGACTGTGTGGGAGAAATGGGTAAGGTCATGGAGATCCCTGGTCCCGTGTTGCACTGGAGTTGGGGCATGGCTGGGCAGGCCCCTGATGGCAGGGGCAGGTTGAAGGCACCTAATCCTCCTCAGTCATGTCTAGGGAAGCCTTCAAGTACTGAAGGCAGTGTCAATGTTTCCTTGCATTTCTCCTCTGCTGCTAGAGTAGATCCTGCTGTTTTTCTGCAGGACAAATTCATAGAACTTTTTCTATTCTGCAGTTTTCTTCCCGCTGTTTGCATTACAGGATTTCTGGCTCTCCTGCAGAGGTGTGAATGCTGTTCTGTGCTTTACCTCCATGCCATGTTTCCTGGGTCACAATATGCTCTGCCAATCCAGCTCACTAGCACCTTTTCCCAGGCACTATTCTCTCTGTCATCCCAGCAGTCTGAGCTCTGGTGGTACTAAAGCACTTTGACTCCTGTGGCTCCAGTTCTTTGCAGACATACCCTGTGTCTGCAGGCTCCCAGCATGATGACTGCAGGGCTCTCTTACAACATACTCTCCCCCAAGAGCTTCTAGGTGCTGAGAATGCTGTCGAGCATAAAGGAGCTGATATCTAGACCTTGGATGGCTGTATCTATCTTGCTGAGGGATGAGTGTTAGCCAGGAGTGAGGATTTATTGCTGCTTACCCTGAAACAAGCGCAGGAACACTGTACTGCCATGCTGCAGTGTCATGTAACTTGTTACAGCCTGTGGTTCATGGTTATGGGCTTAAGCTGTAGCACCTGTGTGCAAAGGAGAACTGTTTCCTGTGCTGGGCAGTTGAGGAGATGGGAACATGGGCCCTGTTTCCAGTTGCTCAGCAACTCTGGAACCCTAATCCCTTCCCTGCTTCCAAGCCAAGAACATACTGTTCCCCTGTGTGAGCAGGCATCTTCCTCACTGCAAAGCCTGGGCTCTGCCTTGTCTTCTGACAGAACCAGGTGAAGAGAAGGGGATGTGTGGCCCTACCTAGCCCAGCTACCATCCCCCAGCTCAGTTAAGAGTTGCTTGTGAGGTGGCTTCCCATGGCTGTGCCCCGTTCTCATGGTAGGAGCTTGTCCCAGCATCTGGCAGCCAAAGAGGCTGTTGCTTAAGGAGCGCTGGAGGCTGCATGGATGAGGGCAGGGTGGGAGACAAGAGCAGCAACAATTCAGCCTGCGACCTGTTCTTTTGCTGTGTGTTGACCTGGTGAGGCTGATGTCTTGTTTTTCTTTTGGTTCGTCCTCAGGAAAAGCTCTGCAGACTGTGACTCAAAACCTGCAAAGGCTTCAAGCCCCAGGAAAGAGCGGGCAGAGCTGGCTGGAGCCGTAACAAAACAGGATGGTGAGTAGGAAGTATTGAGAGCTGTACAATAGAGGGGGGGCTTGCAGCAGGAACTGCCTACTGCTCTGTGCCCTGGGCTCAGTCCTAGCCTGCACAGCTGAGGCTCCTCAGCTGACCCTGAGCATGTGCCCTTTGACTTTCTCATTGGAAAATTCCCCATTCCCTTGTTTGCCACCTCACTGAAAGGATGACTGTCTTGTGTTTCCTGATGGCTGCAGGAATACTGACGTCGGGTGACTGTTCCACCCGGAAGCTAAGTGTGCCTGGGAGAAGGAGCGCGAGGGCTGCGCTGGCAGAAGCGCCGCGCGGCCGCGAGCGCTGCCGTGGCTCGCAGAAGTGGAAGAAGGTCTCGGCCATCGGAGAATGCACCTGGGAGAACAAGGGACAGCAGAGACAAGGACTAGACCGCTCTATGGGTCTCAGCGTTGCCTGGGTTCACAGGACCGTGTTGTTCGTATCAAAAGGTTAAGTTAAGAGAAGAAACACTGAGTTGGACAAGTTTATCTACTTTTAAGCTTCCTGCCGCCTTCCACACTAAGGGCTGTGTGGTGTTAGAAAGCTGACTGCAGCCATGGGCACCCTTCTGTGCTTCCCATTCTTCCAAAGACACTGGTGCAGCCCCTGCTGTGACACATGCATTGGTAGTGGTGCAGGAGCTGACTGCAACATTTGCCTTGAGCAATTAGGAAGACAGGCTTTTGGAGAGGGGCAAAGTGAGTAGAGAAAGAGTCTGTCAGCTCACTGAGCTGCAGTTTTTGTAGCCCTAGTCAAGCTGGCATGTCTTCCCTTTTGCCATCCCACATCTGTTCTTCAAAACTTCTCTCTTATCAGCCCACTCTGCTTCAGTCTGGGTTCTTGCCCCATTCAGGAGTGAGTTTGTGATTATGCTCTTCAGCCTCAAAGGGCTTTTTCTTTTAAATGCCTAAACTTACAGATCCTGGTAGTCAAATTTCAGTGCTAGGCTTCCCAGCACTGAACAGTTGCAAGACACATGTCCCTGGAAGGACATGAGAGAAAACAAAAAACTGGAGACTGCAGTTTCCTGTGCCTCTGGCAGCTAGCAGAGTGCCAAAGCAGATGGAAGGAAGGATAGAGGTCTCTTCCCTGTGGAAGATAGGTTAAAAAAAGGAAATAATGTCCCAGATCTAGCTACAGTGCAAAGCTCTAGTCCTCAGCTACTGCTTGCCCTTCACTTCCAAGCTAGGGTGTTTAGAAGCAGATCTGCCAAGGCATTCTTGCGCCAGCAGTGCAAGGGTTCTCAGTGCAGGAAAAGCTGACTCCCAGAGAGACGCACCATCTCTTGGAGGTGTAAGCAGCCCTGTGGGCACCACTGACAGCTGGGGCCAAACTAAGTAATTTCAAGGACTGTGCAGTGATTCTCCTGGGTATCGATGAGCCCTGGGGAGAGCCTTAATTCTCAGTGATGGGCTTGAGGAGCCTGAAAAATTGCCCTTCCCTTTACTGGGAAGGGGAAGACATGATGTTTTCTTTGTGTGTGGGATGTGTTGTTTTAAGTGTGGTGTGGATTTTTGTGGGGTTTTTTGTTTGTTTTTTTGTTTTGTTTTTTCTAAGCTTCTTCACTGCAGCAAAGCACAAAAAAAAGCTTCCAACTCCATCCTTGGAGCTAGTGTTGGCCTTTCCAGTCAGCAGCTCAGGACCATTTAGGTGGCCTTGAAACTGGGAGTGAGGGTGAGTGGGCCAAACTCATTGCCTTAGATCTAAAGGAAGAAAGGGAGTCCCACAGAAAAACCATCTTAGTAATGGTGCACTGGCGATAGGATGTTCATGTAAGAGTGTGTTTCTTTAAGGAGGCAATCCCTTAAGTCAGAGTTTTACAAGCATTCAGGCAGCAAGGAGAGTCTGGTGCTACTGTAAGTTGAACTATCCTGTGGACTATGTTGGCTGGCTAAATAAAATAGCATTTGCTGACTTGGATTTAAAAATATAAAAAATAAACAACTGTTTCTGGTGCCTGGTCGGTAGGCTTCCCTGAAGGGAGGCAGGGTTGTTCAATTGTGAATACCCTGATTGGATTTCTTTCAGGACACTCAGAGCTATGCACAAGTTTTTGTAGCTTTCTCTCCAGGTGCTGGCATGCTCAAGGGTTCTGGGGCTTCCCTATCCATAGTCTCCCTGTCCCCTGCCTGATGAAGGGGACCCCTTTGCAAGGGATGACTCCTGTCGCATCCAGTCATGTGGGGCCTGCTGTAGCCAGGCAGTGCCAGAGCTGCCGAGGGACTGTGTGTTGGTAGGAAAGTGTGAGCTGCTCTGAGAGCTCAGCCTCTTCCTTTGGGCATTGACACCTTTTCCCACTCCAAAGGCCCTAGTTTTGTGGCAGAGGTTATTGTCTCTACAATGAGAATGGAGCTTAGGCCTTGTTGAGTTGTGTGCTGAGACTTTTGCTTCCAGTTCTGCTCCGAGACTATGGTGAGCTGTCTGTGTGACCAAGCTCTTTCAAAGCCCCAGCCCAAGCTCTGATCTGTCATAGCTGCAGAATTGTATCTCCTGTCTCCTTGGTCTCCTATCACAAACTTTAAGTAAGCCACCACCACCACAGTCTCGTTTCATAGCCAACACTAAAGCACTTTGTTTCAATGCAAACTAAGCTGACTCGGAGCCTGGAGTGGTGGGGCAGTAGAATGGGGCAGAGCATGCTGTACCATGAGCTTGTTTTTGTAATGCTTATCCTAGAGCAGCCTGGCACTGGTCCAATGTGCAGCAAGGGTTTTCTGTCATCGTACCCATTTTTGAAGCTCCGGGGAAAGACCTAGAGAAGCAGCTGCTCCTTAGCAGTGGAAGTTAGGGTGCTTGGGGCTGAGAACTGATCCCTGTCTCCTCTCCATAGCTTCACTGTGCACTGAGCAGCACTTCAGAGAGGACCGTATAGAAACAGTGGCTCATCAAAGGGAGTAAGTGTGGGTTTTAGGAAAAAGGCCAGCTTTTTCTTCCCAGGGCAGAGTGACTTCTGATAGCTTTAGCATTGACCTCATAGCAACGCCCCCAAATACACATGCTGCCAGGGGCTGCTGGAGCTTGCAGCAACTAGCAAGGAGCAGAGGAGTGACCAGAGAGGGACCAGCTCCTGTCCAGGGGCTGCTACCTGCCCTTGTGTTTGTAAGTAGCACAACTGGACAGGTGATTTGGGTAGGTGTTTGTATTATTTATTACTATCATGAAACTATTTTATCACTTAGCTTGTTGTATAAACTGAAATCTATTCATAAAGAGTAGAATTGTGTTAATATATTGAGTCAGAGGCTCTGGGTTCATTTTTGATACCTTTGTAACTGGGACTGTGTGTGGGACAAGGTGAGTATTGGTGTCCCTGCACACACTGCTGCCATTAGCTCCCTGCCTGTTTCCCTCCCTCAGGGCAGACAGAAGTGGCATGCTCCATTTGCTGAAAAATAAACATTTATTTACATCTGAAAAGAGAGATAATGTGCAAAATGGTCTCAGAGGGGTTATATCTATCCAGGACAACTCCTGCATGATTTGTTCTCCAGTTTTGAATCCAGCTGGAACTGAGCTTGGCATGACCTCTCTCCTCCCTCTGCTCAAGACAACCCTCCTTAAGACACTGCACTTGCGTGATGCTTTCCGTGTGCCTGTAAGCCCAGGGGGCTGTGTGGGCAGCTTGCCTGGAGCTGGAGAACTACCTGTACCCAGTTGTGCAATGGAGACTTGGAGCTGCTTCCATGCTCCTGCTGCATGTGTGACCCTTGTTGCCAGGTCAAGTAAATGATGGACTTGCACCCTCAGCAGCACTGCTACTGGAGGTAGGAGCAAGGGCCTTGGAGGTTGTTGCCCTGTGCTGTGCCCGTAGCTCTTAAGGGAGAGCAGCAGAATGGGGCACCAGGGTAGCTCTGCCAGCTACAGGGGCCACCAGTACTGCTTTGCTCCCCAAGGGAGAGGCAGGGAGCAGCCCCGAGCCCTGCTTGCCGAGCAGCACTGCTGGCTCTTCCCATGTTGACGCTTCATGGGGAGATGTTAGATCCCTGTTGCCGCCTGGCAGCTGGGATGTGCCAAGTTGTGCCAAGGGCAGCATGGACAGGGCTTTCCCCTTAGGTTCTGCAGTGCCCTCCCCCTTGGGATCAGTGGATTTGCTGAGCAAAGCCAGGAAAGGAACAGATTCTAGGTTTTCTGGGTACAACAGGGCACTTGATAGGTGTGCAGCTAATGCTTTGGTGTCCTCTGGGAAAACAAGTATCTTAAAACTTCTGTTGCACAGCTGTGACAAAGTGCCTAGTCTTTTGTCAGTGGAAACGGTTCCCAAGCCAAAGGTGTTTCTTGTGCAGGACTTCATAGTTGTGGAAGGAAGAGGTGGTTAAGATGCTCAGCCAAGGATGTGCTGGCTCAAGGCTCAGCTCCCAGCAATGCCTTAGGCTGAGAGCAGAGCATTAGCTCTGCTCCAGGCTGCTCTGGAGTCCTTGGCCCTCTGTTGTGCTGTCAAAGAGGAAGCAGTGCTGCCCTTGTCTACAGGGCTGTGAGGAGGAAAACGAAGCACCCAAATGCTGCAGCTGCCTTTGTGCTCTCCTGCTCCCCTGCTTCGGCTCACTGCAAAGGGAGGCTCTGAGGTGGCTCTGCTGCAGAGGAGCTCAGGGAATGGAGAAAATTGGTGTTTAGTCTAGCTGGAGAGGGAGGAGGGAGGAGGAGGAGGGAGGCAGGTGTTGTGGGAGGCCCTGTTCTGCCTCAGTTCTGAGGGTGGTGAGAAGGTGCAGAAGGCAGCTCCTTCCTATGGCAGGAGCTTTGCAGGAGGCTTTTCTCTGGAATAGACAGTTCATGGCACTAGCAATATGGTCTTCGCTTCAGGCAAGGAGAGCAGGAACGTGATGCCCTGGATCACAGCATTGCTTGGCACAGCTCAGGACACTTCACCTCTCCAGCTCTGAATGCAGTGGCAGCAGGAGATGCTTGCTAACCAGAATGGTGCTGCAGATGCTGCGCAGGAATGTCAGCACCAAGCAGCACTGCAGTGTCTCCCTGGTCCTACCCTCTGCTGCTGGCCAGGCTCCATCTCCTGCTGCTGTGACCCCACTGCTGCAGATGCCCAAGGCATCAGTGTGGATGGGGCAGGGGCTCCTGTGTGCAGACCTGGCAGTGCCAACAGAGGTAGTTTGTGATGCTGTATGGTCAGGCAGTGTAGAAATGAGCAGGCTGACCTCCCCATTATAGTTTCCCTGCTCTTTGCTGAAGCCCAAGCAAGGTGGGTTTTTCTGAGGAGATGACAGTGCCTTGTAAGAGCCAAGCGTGTCCGTCTCGGTCCCAGACCACAGCCGAGGGAATCTCCTGCACTGCCCTTAGATGCAGTGCAGCTTTGGAAGCTGCTCCCAGCCCAGCCATTCCTGATAGGTGCTGCTGCACCTTCCTTTAGGGCTTGTGCCCTGCTTCCAGATCCCGGCACAGCTGGGATGCAAGTTCCCCTGTGTGCTCTTTGGCAGACAGAGGTGCAGTACAGAGCAAGCTCCAGGGCAGCTCGTGCATTGGTATTTGTGATATTTGCAGTCCCCATGTCCTCTCTGGGGCAGGTTGCCACAGCTGTGCTGCCATCACTGGGTACAGCAGAGCGCTGAGTGGTCGAGCTTCCACAGCTGCCACTTCTTCTTCATTTCTGATTTCACCTGGAAAGGAAACAAGATGCCCCAGGTAGTGCCCTGTCACCCTTTCCTCCCTGCTGCTAGAGCTGCAGGTAAGGCTCAAGTTGGAGCCTTTAAGGACTCTGGAGGTGTCCTGGGGCTGAGCTGAGCCTGCATGCTCTAGAGGAGCATCTTTGCTCCCTACAAACCAGTTGGCACAAGCAACAAGTCGGCCAAGTCTGTGGCTGGCAGAACACAAACCTAGCTTGGTTCCCAGCACAAAATGTCAGTGAAGTCAAGGCTCAAGGAAATCTACCCTCTTGGAGGTGACTGGCTTTAGCACCCTAGACTGGGGGCAAAATGAGTCATGCTTAGTACAGGGATGCAACCTTCAGAGCCAGGTGGGCTAAGGACAGGGCTAGGTCATCCTGCCTCATGTTAAGGGAAGAAAGAGCCAGGAGGGTCCTTGGTTCCAGATCCAGCCCAGGAGAGGCTGGGATGAGAACCTGGGTGCCTCCTGCTCCAGCTGTGCCATGCAGTTAGTGCCCAGCTGTAGGACAAGGGAAGCAGTGCAAACTCTAGGCAGATGTGGGTGGGTAGCAAAGCAAAGCTTGCAGAAGTTGCACATACCTCTTTATTGGCAAAACAATATAGCACTGCCACCAGGAAGCCCTGCAGAGAGAACAAGAGCTCAGAATGAGACTGACACCTGGATGGTACAGCTAGTGGCCCTAGGAACTACTGTGTGTTCTGTCTCATGAGACAATTTCAGGGTGCAGCTCAGCCCTCCTTTCCTGCCAACACCAGCCTCGGGCAGCAGACACATTAGCTTCTCATTTGTCATCAAACAAATGGTGCCAGTAGCACTGGATTTTCTGCTGGGTGTGGAAATAGTGCCTGCTCCCTTCCCATTCTTAGTGCTCTGCTGGGGACAGTGCGTGGAAGGAGGGTCACCCTGAAGCAACTGCATGAGGGTGAGACACCCTTGGTGCGGGCACAGTCCTGACTCCCCAGGCCAGGAGCACATATCCCCAGCCAGGGGCAGTGGTTGGCACCACCAGGCTGGCTGTGGGCAGAGGAAAAGGGGCCTCTCCTCCCTCCTGCCTCACCTGGAAGGAGTTGAGGAAGAGGGTGAAGAAGACCTTGATGTAGCGCAGCATGCCTGTGGTTTGCTCATCAGTGGCGAAGATGAAGACCACCTCGTGGATCCCAAAGAGGGGGATGAGGGTCAGCGTAGCTTTGGCCAACCTGAAAGAGCAGGAGAGATCATCCAGAGCTGTGAGTACTAAATCATTTGGGTGTGCTTGCCAAGTGCACCTCAGAGCTGCGCTGAGTTAATTAGCAGCCTGTTTATTAATGTCAGGATCATCATTTAATGATGTTGCAGGACTGAGAAGCAGCGCGCTGCCCTGGAGGAAAGGGAGAGGTGGAGGATGGCATGGCAGAGCGTGCAGCCCTCCTGGCTCACCGCAGCTTGTAGTCTGCGTAGCCCTTCTGGTTGGCGCGGAGTTTGGCCAGAATCACCTTGAGGATCCGCATGAAGATCAGCAGGTTGATCTGGGGGGAGATGGTGCTAACCCGGGAGTGCCCTGGGCAGGGGCACCCACTGCCCAGCCCGGCACCCCTGCAGGGGCTGTGGGCAGGGCAGCTGTGTCCCCAGCTGGGAAGGTGCCCGAGCCGCCTTACCAGGGACGCCAGCAGGATGGGGATGCGGATGATCCACCAGTAGGCCATGTTCTCATTCAGTGCCCAGCACCTGGGCAGAGATTGCAGTGCTGCCCAGGCTGTGGTGCTGGACGCCCCATGGCAGCCTGGGTCCCTTGCCCCAAGCACCCAGCCCTGGGGCCCCACGTCCCTCTCCACTCACTCGGCATTTTCCTTCAGGTACTTGGCGGCCATCCAGGGCACCACGAACACCACGGGAGTGCCTGCAAGTCACACAGCAAAGCCCATGGAGACCCACCTGAGCTGAGCACGCAGCCTGCTGCCGAGAGCCGGCCTGGAGCCCGGGGCTGCCCGGCTGCCCGCAACACCCACCCCAGCCCAGGTAGAGGTAGAGCCGGTAGTAATTCCTCTCGGAGAAGACGGCACCGATCAGCAGCTTGTACAGGTAGACGGCCTCCACCAGGAACCAGTAGTGGTTGGCCAGGATGCAGTACTGCATGAGCACCTGCGCCGCGCGGCAGCCGATGGCCACCTGGGGAGAGCGCGGTGCCTGTGAGGCAGCCATGGGGCGACATGGCGGCCATGGGGCAGCCACTGGCCATCAGCTGCCGTTCGCCCGGCCCTGAGGGCCAATGGCACTGCGCACAGCCCCACATGGCCCCCGTGTCCCCCCAGCTGCCATGGCCCTTGCCTCATTGCTCAGCAAGGCCTCCCAGTCGGCCACCTGCGCCACCTCCATGCCCCAGTGCCTCTCCAGCAGCGCGTCCTTGACGATCACGGAGGTGGCCCGCAGCCCGAAGGAGGCGAACAGGTTGGCGTGGATGTAGTTCCTGGTGCAGCGGAGCTTCCTGCAGACAGCAAAGGGGGCCAGGGGGCACAATGGCTACACGCCCACAGGGCCCCCCAGCCCCTTCCCCATGCTCCCCACCTGAAGATGGTGAGGACGAGCAGGGCAGAGACGAGGGTGAGCAGCGACAGCGAGTACCCCACGGTGTAGAGCACCTTGAAGCTCACCATGAGCCTGCGGGCGCCCTCCTGCACGCGAGCACAGCGCCGGTGAGCCCAGTCTCCTCCGCGAGCATCCCCGTGCCGGCCAGCACGCTGCTCCGGTCACTGCCCACCTCCTCCATGGTGGACTCCATCTCCTCCTCGCACTGCGAGTAGTCCCGCCAGGGCTGGCTGCCGTTCACCGTCACCCACTGCCCGTCCGGCCCGCACTTGCGGCTCACCTGCCCGTGTTTCACTGCGGACACAAAGCGCGGCCGCGTCCCCTTCGCACTGACGCGGCCCTGCACGCCTGCAAGGAGGGGGTCACGATCTGCGCTCCTGGTGCTGGGGGCAGCTTGGGCTTGTGCTGGGGCATGAGCTGGACTGGCCTGTCCTGGATGTTCCCTCCTAGCTATGTCTGCTCAGGACCCCTTTCTTCCCCCTTGTAGGTGAAGGGACCACCACCCCGGTGCTCATCAGGCTCCTGCTCAGCCCACCCCGCACCCGTTTTTCCTGTGGGTGCAGGATTGGAGGGAGTTGTTGTCACCTTTCTCAAACCAGGGCAGGTAGAAAGGGCAGGAGACGTTGACGGCGCTGCCGGGGCTCCCGTCCGGCCAGCAGGCGTACATGTCAAACGTGCGGTTGCAGAAAAGCCCTGCTGAGAGCAAAGACAAAACTCAGAGCCCCGGGAAACACTGCCAGTCTCGCGTGCGTGGCCCAGCCCAGGGGCAGCACCCGAGCCAGCCCCCGCTGTGGTAATGGATGTGCTATGCAGGAGCAGGAAAAGGGCCCCTCTCTTCCCAGGAGAGGCAACGTTGCTCTCGGATGGGGCAGGAGGCACTTGCTGCCCTCCACAGGGCTGCAGAGGAGGCTCTGCCTCATGCTGGTCTGCGTGGGCCAGTGTAGCTCTGCACGGGACCCTAGGCATGACCAGGGACCCACAGAGCCTTAGCTCACAGCCCAGACCTCCGCTCCTCAGTTACCTGCAGCACGAGGCCTGGCGAAGGGTTTGCTCTGCTAAGCTTGGTGGCTGCAGTGCTCCTGGACAGAGATCCCTGGCACAGTAGAGCCCTGGTCTCTATCCTCCGCCTCCTGCCACACCAGAGCCAGGGAGCTGCCTGCGGGAGCCCTACCTGTGGGGTACGGCTCGCTCGCCATCCTCCTCAGGCACTCGTCACGGTACCTCATCCACTCCTCGAAGGTCCTTTCCAGCACCTTGGCTCCGCTGTGCTGCAAGTGCAGAGCTGGAGTTGGTGCTCCTGTCTGCTGGGCCCTGCCCGTGCCCGCAGCAAGACTGTGCGCACTGCCCAGGGCCCCACAGAGCACCCAGCCACCCGCCCAGCGCTGTGTGGTGGCCCCAGGGGACAGCACAACCTGCAGAACCGAGGGGCTCAGCCCTGGGTCACTTCCAACCACCAGTGTGACCACTAGATAAGGCTGCTGCAGGCTGGCTGCCCTGGGGCCAGGCAGGGAAGGATGGCAACACAGGTACAGGGGACAAAGGCAGGAGCAGCAGCGAGCAGAGCCCTGCTGCCCGCAGGCTGGCCCCAGCCCTGCTCCCTTACCGGCACGGAGGAGACCAGGCACATCCAGGCGAGATGGACGAGCCTCCGTCGGGAGCCCGAGAGAGGCGCATCCCTCATGGCTGTCCCCACCGGCCCGCAGCGGCTGCTCCCAGCAGCACAGCGTGTGTCCGAGCTGAACCAGGGAGCTGGTCCTGAGCAAGAGACACAAGGGCAGTGATTTAAGCCCTGCTGAGCGTGGCCAAGGGAGCTGCCCTCCCAAAGGCAGAGGAGGAGCCCCCTTGCAGTGCTGCGGTGCAAAGCCCCGTGAAGCATGTGCTGGTCAGGCTGTGGTGGAGCCCCTGTGTAAGGAGGGGACTTGGACAAATTGCATCTCTTGTCCTGAGATAGTCGCAGGACAGCTTTGGGGCTGGTTGAGGCTGTCCTGGATGCAATGGCATGGGGATCTTCTCTGCCCAGACTTGGGGGAACCAGAAGGGCCAAGCAGGGGGTGCAGAGAAGTACAGGGCACTCACAGCTCGAGGCAGGTGGGCAGTGCCGAAGGACCCAGACTCTGGAAGGACCCAGCACAACCAGCCCCACTGGCCTCCTGCCCTGGGCACCAGCAGCACTGTGCCCAGCATCACCTCGCTGTCCCACCACCCGCCAGCGCTGCCTGCGGCTGCAGGCTGCCGTCCTGCAGCACCCGCAGAGCAGGACGTGCACAGGGACTGCTTGGGGACCACATTGGTGCCACCCCCTCCGTCAGTGTGCTCTCCTGCACGCGGCCGTGCAGCCGGGCTGTGTCGCGCGCTGTCCCGCAGCAAGATGGGCCCACGCTGCCCTGGCATGACCCTGGTGTCATTCCTGTGCCCAGGACCCCAGGCAAAGCAGCCCAGGGGCAGCCACAATAGCATCACACCTCTGGGCTGGGCACTGCCTACTTCTGCTCTGCCTTCAGCAGCCCGCGAGGCAGCTGGCAAGTGAGTGGGGGGGACACAGCATCGCAGAGGGGGCAGAGATCATGTCCAATACAGACACACCGCCCTCGTACGTGCCAGGACCGGCACACAGAGGTGCTGAGCAGCGGCGGGCGCAGCAGCCCCGCTGCAGGTGCCCGCGCGAGTCGGTAGCCACCGCGCAGCGCAGCGCTGGCCGGGGGACCCTGCTCCCCTGCTCGGAAGGCACGAGGAGGCGTCCGGGAAGCCCAGGCAAGGCGGGTCGGAGCCGCGTGTGGGGAGCGGGGCTCAGCACAGCCCACGCGGGGCAGCCCCTACCCCTGCAGGGAGCAGCCACGCTCGTGGCCACGTGCCGGGGCTCTCTCCGAGCCAGGGGCTGCTCAGGCCAGCGCTGTGGTGGCCTCGGCCCCAGGGAAGGGCAAGGAGACCTCTCGCCGTGGCCCTGGTGGGCCCTGTGGTGTCGCTCCCACCCATCTCCCCGCATCTCCCACACTGCAGCAGGGAAATGGCTCCGGCCACGGGAGCCCCGAAGCGGCGGGGCCGTCGCTTCCAGCCCCCGCGCCGGGCTGGGCAGCAGCGCTGGGGCGCAGGGCCGGTCCCGGCACGCGGGGACACGCTCCGCGGGCTGCACTTGCTGCAGGGGACACCGGCCGGCGGGAAGTGCTGGGACCCCCCAAGGAGAACTCGCAGGGGCCGCTCCCTCGGGGCCACGGCCAGCGGGGAAGCCCCTGCCGAGCCCCCGGGGCTCCCCGTCTGCGCGGGCTGGGCGCCCCCGGTCTGCGTGCCCGGGGCTCCCCTTTCCCACGGGCGCCACCGCCCGTCCCAGCGCCCGGGCCGCCCCGTCCCGCGCGGGCAGCGCCCGCCGGGGCTCCCGCCGCGCGACCCC
>JAVCKT010020032.1:0-10269 GCA_032273925.1 Rhynchotus rufescens | reverse complement strand
CTTAGCAAAAAAAATATATTATTTGTCCTGCAGAAGCTGTGGGCTATTCACACAAAAACGAAGATTCTGAACTCGCCCAGGCCCAATCCTACTTGCCCCGTATAGGAAATCTTTCCATGGAAGCTGGGGAGGTGCCTCAGTAAATGAGTGCAGAATTGCGCCAATAAAAATTTAATGAGTGCCACAAATGCAATATAAGCAAATCAGAAGATTAATCAAATTACCTGGAGCACATGGAGCACACTCCCCTTAAGTAACTAAGACCCCCTCATACTCGGTGCCTGCAGGGAAAATGAGCACACACACAGAAAGTTTTTTTTTTTTTTTTTTTTTTTTTTTTTTTTTTTTTGTGCTTTTACGCTGTTTATTTAAGTACCAGAGCAGCTTTACAAAACAGGTTTTCAATAGTGGCAAAACTGGGAGATTAGAAAGGGAGAGCCCGTGCTTGCTGCGCAGCGTGAGTTCCCGACTGGCTGCGTGTCAGCCCACAGCTCCTTCCTAATGCAAGGAGAAGAGTTTAGAAGGGTGTTTTATAAATCGGGTGGTTCTAATTTGATTTGAGTACTGGCTCTTAGTGACTTGCCAAAGTTCAGTAAATATGCAGAGTGTAGTATATGCACTTTATCTCTGTGTATTAGCTATGACATAAACACAGAGGGGAAAAGTCAAATTTTATACATCAAAAAATGGGTTTCTTGCCAGACGTTCTAACGGCGTGTATTTAATTTAACTGATGTATGTTAAAATGGGAAACCAAATTCAATGAGCTGTTTGTTTCTTTCTGCAAATACACTTACATCAGTGACCTCTGAGGACGTGACCTTAAAATGTAACTAGATGTTTAAAAGAACCTCAAAGATCTATATAAGACATTAACGTTGGTGTCAGAGGGCAGTATACAAGCATGTATATACTCAGCTGTCTATATGTCGACTGCTAAATTTTTTATTGTTACAGGAAACCAGCCAAAGTCCCAAAGAGAAAAATTGTCAGCTTTTTTTTTTTTATTTATTTATTTTACTTTTTTCTCCTCATTTTGGCATGGTGCTGCTTGAGACTCAAGGCATGACCTGAAGTTAGGACACGTTTCAGCCCTGTTCAGTGAGCACTTTGGCACCTTGTGCTATGTTTCCAAACGCTAACCTAGCAAGGCAAGACCCGGGGGCTGCTCAGCACGCTGCTTTGGGCAGGACTGGTACCGGGTGCCTAAAACCAGAGTTTTAGGCAGGCGCAGGAACTCCTGGTCACCTCTCGAGGGACAGAGCCGTGTCAGGCTCTGCTGTCTGTCAGGATTAAGTGCCTGTTTGCTTTTGCGCTAACATGTGGTTGGAGAACAAAGCAGCTCAAATCTCCTCCGCGCTTAACAAAGCATCTCAAATTGCTGAGTAAAATTCCTTAATCCCCCGTCTTAATCTGGAAACACCACCACCACATGGCAACGCTGAGGTCTCTTTTTGTCCACCACAGGGAGGACCATTAGCATAGATGTCTAGTCTGGAGCTAACTTTCCCCCGCAGCCTCTTATCGGAGGGAAAAGCCAGGTGCTTTGCTCCCAGAGCAGCTCTGTCCCGGCAATTTTTCTTCCTTATCTTTTCATTTCAAATGACAAAATGAACACAAAGCAAGAAGAGAGCAAACTCACGTAGTTTCTCACTTCCATACGTGTGGGTGGTGAAGCTTTGCAGCGGCGAGGAGGAGCTCGTTTCTGCTGCTTGCGAGCCCCAGAGGTCAAGCCCAAAGAGGTAACAGCTCGGTCTGAACTGGAGCATGCAGTTCTACCACCACACACAAGCAAACTGGGCTGGGAAAGAAACACACCAAAATACCGGCTCCCAAAACCTTCACTGTGCTGGTATAACCTGGTACAATAGAAGAGTCTAAACACTGGGTGGTTTGATCACAGTGCTTTGGCGTACATCTTTATTTAAAACCAAGCTTTTGCCAAGTTCTTCCTGTTATTTAACCAACAAAAATCAATCTGTAATTTCTGCAAGAAAAGCTGTAGAAATTTCTTGAACCATTTCTGCTAGTATTAACGCTGCTGTCCTGCAACTCTGCTTTCTTACTGCTTTGCTGTTTTAATAGCCCTGCCTCAGCTTCAGCCAATGGTAAAAATAACATGAGCCCAAGTGGGTGAGTTCAAAGGTCCACCTGGCCAGCAGTAATCAGAGGTGGTTGACCAGGAAAGAGTGCAAGTGCAGGACCACAGCTAGTCCACCCCATCTGGGAGAGACGAGGTATGGGCAAAGGTGGCCACAAGGCAGCTGTTGGTCAAAAGATGCCAAAATTTGTCTTATAAATCTGGAAGAGAGGAAAACAAGAGAGCATTTTCACTTTACTAGGCTTTATTCGTTCTCCTCGTAGACTGGCAGGCAGGTGAACATGCGAATAGATAGATTCATTTCTATATACTCTTTCTGTTGATGAAGTAGAGCAGAAGAGACTATCAAGGTTCTACCCTTCAAGATGCCAATACCAGAAGGATGCAGTTACAAAAAAAAAAAAAAAAATACCCTTACTATAATGTTGTTTATAATGTTTGGGAAGAGACCGTATATAGACCATCACACTCCTTTGTTGCGAAGGAGTGCAATTGTAGAGATAAAAATAGGTCTTGAGATTGAAGGTGCAAAACCCGTAGAACTTTTTCTCACCTTTCATGTCTCCAAAATACACATCTTTAGAAAGAAAAAAAAAAGGAAGAAAAAAAAAGTAAGACTTCTATCTTTTCTACTTTTGGGAGGGAGCAGGAAAAAATCCTTATGCCCTCTGAAGAAATATGCTTTCCCCTGCAATCCCCTTTAGGGAAGACAAATTTCAGGAATATAATTTCTCTAATTAAATGACAGCAATGGGTTTGCAGGCAGGCAGACAGAAAGCGGGGAGGACAGTCTTATCCCACAGAAAACTTACAGCAGGGGAATGGCTGAAAATGCAGCCTCTCTGCTCAGAAAAGGCAGTTGCAAATAAAGCTGTAAGGTTAAGAAGCACAGAGAGCAAGGTGCACACATACCAAATTAAAGGACAGGAATGGATGGGAGCTGGCAAAGCTCTAGGAGGACGAAAGACCCTTTAAGTTCAGATGGAGATGACTGATCTTGCACAGAGTCAGCACAGGTCAACGTCTTGAAAAAATAGATTATTAGGGAATGGAATCCTCCAGAAGGATCTCCACATTACTCCTGCAGGCAATGAGACTGCACACTTGAACTATGAGCTAATGGCAGGCCTTTATCAAATCACTCCTGCAGAAATGTTAAGGCTCTTAAAGCAGGGCTCGTTAGCCAAAATTCCTCCATCACTGAGGGGCAAAATGAGCCCTGAAAAGCACACCCACAAAACAGACATCTCCCACCTGATGACGAATAGGCGGCCGTCTCTATCTGTGTCATTCTTAACCCTAGTGATAATATCTAGTAGCCTCAAGAACTAGTTAGCTCTCATTTTTATCCGTGGAAAGCAGTGTCTCCACTGAAGTCAATATAGTTTCACTGGGGTAAGTGAGATCAAATTAGGCTCGATGGCCACAGACCTAAGTGTATTACTTGCCTTAGGGCAGCGGAATGAGAACAAAAGGCTCACATATTGGTATCTGTATTTGGCCTGTGAAGTATTGCTCTCTCCTACCCGTCACGTCTTGCAGAAGCTGGGTATTTGGAGTCATGCAATTAAAAAGCCATTTACGTTCAAGATTCCCACATCTCTGACTCATGTCTTATTGCAGAAGGAGAGTCTAGCTCAGCAGCTGGCAGATTCGAGTGATAAGATGACCACTGCCAAAACAAACTCCCCGTTTTTCTCCTTTTCAGCCTCAAAGCGCAAGACACGCGCGTTGAGCAACCTGGAGACAGGCTGTTTGGCAGATCCAGCTGATGCAGGCAGGGATGTGGCCAGGACCTGGGAACACGCCTGTTTGAACCCCACTTGTAACCCCTCATCAAATTCCCTTTTTGTGGCCCGTTTCTGTTTTTACCTCCCCTTTTAACACTCATCATCCCACCTGCCCCCAGCTTTGGGGTGAAGCTAGGCAGGAACGCACGCAGGTATGAGCACGCACCCTGTCAGCAGCCACTGCATTTTATAGCCCGTGGGTGAGCAATAACCCAAGGCACAGGATCCGCCTCGTGCTGTGAGATAACTTTCAATCATGTTAATTAAATTAATATGGCCTTTGCTAATGAAAACCACAAAACACTATTTTGGTGTCCACGATCACATCCATTTTGATGATATCAACTTGTCGTCCTGATGTTCCTTTCTGCACCGAATAGGAGCAATGTAAACATATCTAACACGGCTTTCATCGTAACAAAGGAAATTCTGTACCAGCAGCAGGCTGAACGCACACAGCCTTGTGCAAGCAGCAAGCAAGCGCCAGAAACACTCAGCCATACCAGCTCACCGAGTCTCCTCCTAGCTAATCTTTTTAATCTACTTTTAAGGTATATTTTTGGCTCATGTTTTGTTTTAGGGTTTTTTTTTATTATTATTATTATTATTCTTTGCCTGCATGATTAGCCATCCAGGAAATGTTTAAATTACAAAATCATAAGGTTTAAAAGATTTATAGATCAAATTATATTAACCTAATACAATAGGCCAGCCATACGGAAATTAGAAGTCTTTATATTATATTTTGATTATTAAATTGCTCCCTTTATGCTATTTAGTTTGTTTGCAACGGTAAGGTTTTGCTGTCTGATGTCAGACCCTGCAGAGTAACCAAGCAAAAACAAATGACTTAGTCCTTGGTTCAAAGAAGTAATAGGTTACTAGCATAATTAATTTTATGTTTAATTACTGTAGAATGAAACAATTCAACAATATCCAATCAATCCTTAGAATGACAGAACAGAAGGTCAGCAGTTGCTAAGTCAATTGTTTTGAAAAAGAAATTTATGTCAAGTTCTCTTTTATGTGCTGGAAAAAGAAATTGGATAAAAGTGGTCAAGCAAACCTTAATTAATTGTATAAATGTAATCCTGTTGTCATGCAAAAATCAGAGACTCCAGGCACAATGTTCCAAACACCGGGTATCCATCAGTCAAAGATATCTAGCAACGGTCTCCTCTACTTTTAAACAATAACAATAAAAGGAAAAAGAGCCAAAAAGGAACATTTTCAGGTTTGTTTTCCAGCTGGCATTCACAAATATCTTTGTGTAAGTTGACAGACTCGGTCCAGTGCCTACAAGGACGGGCCTACATCCCTACAAGGCCTGACTCCACTTGGCTCCTTGTGGGCAGATCTCACCAGAGGGGGACACGGCTGCTTCAGGCCTCCTTCCTCCGCTCTCTTTAGAGGCCCAAAATGTAAAAAGGGGCATTTAAACAGTCCAAGGAAGGGTCCTCTCCCCTATATATCAGGTTCTGTTGGTAACAGACTAGATGACCAAGTTGCTAGCTCTGTAGCTGAACCTGGTAGACTTTCTGAGGACAAGGACTCATGAAAACACATCACGTTGGCCAATCCTTTGATGTCACACCAGGCTAGGTCTGTCCCAGCATCTGGTGATCCCTAGCCTAGCTCTTTTCATCCTAATGATATGGCAGTTTAATTCAAACTAGTGCAGCAGAAGCATTAGAAAGCACTGAGAGCAGCTATTTGTGCCATCCCACATTTATGTAGAGACCTCCTCCCTTCCCAAGACCTTTATCCCCATCCGTGCAAGACCTAGCTGGGAATGGGACCGTGCAATCACCACGTCCTCCACCTGTAGACCACTTCCTTCAGCTTTCAAGAGAAGGACAAGCTCTTGGCAGGTGGAAAGGGTGCCTCATTGGCAAGTGCTGATCTCCATCCTGCAGCAGCTCAGCCCATCTGACAGTCCTACACCTCGTCAAGGATTTGGCCCATAATTTTCCAAGGGACTTGCCAAAATATTTCCTGATTAAGCAAACGTACGGTCACGTATCCATTTAAAACACATATATTATAGGAGGACCCAAAATAGGGCAAGCAGTGGGAGGGATATTCCATACAAGAGCGCTGGCAAGGACCCTTGTGATGTTACCATAGTTATGCACGGTAAACGATGCTGTGGAAAAAGTTACTGAATTTGGGCAAGGACTGGCTTTCAAATCTCAGCAAGGCAGCCATTTAAACCTTTGAGCCACAAGAGCTTTATGTGTATATACATGAAGACCTACACCTCCCAACTCCCTTAACTTTGTGACAAAGGCTAAAACACACTGCTTTCTGTACAGAATGACATTGAACACAAAAGGCAAAGGCATTGCAAACGATTGCTTCAAAATGTGCTCCTAGAGGGACTATTTTATGTTTTTCCTGTGTTTGAGCTGAGGCTGAAGATGCCAACATTACTAATCTTTGAAATGAGGGGGTTTACATTGGAGGTGTTGACATAACCTTAAATGCAACAGAAAAAAAAATGGTACCAGGAGATGGAAATGTATATTTTTAGAAATAGATTTCATTCTGACAACTCTATAACAAACAAGTGAAATTTTAATACTGTGTTTCGATGAAAAATGAACTGCTGAATAAACATCAGACTAATTCATAAAGAGCAAACTCAGCCTGTTTAATATTTCCTGAACTGTCTCAAAAATTCCATTGATCACCAGTGATGCTGTAAACAGAAAATTCCAGCAATTTTCAAAGGAACCAGGAGAATCTCTTTGGGGTTTGCCTATCAAACTTTTTGACACTTTTGAAGCTCCCAGGCTAAAACGTAATAAATCAAATATGAAATTGTATAGTGTCAAGCTGAGTTGAAACCTCTGATTATGTGGTCTGTTCCTGGGATTGTTTTATTTTTTGTCGAGTATTTTGTTTCTACTTAATTACCGTGTCCTCCACCAGAAAGTCAAACATCCCTCCCTTGATCAATCAGCAATTTGGTCTAAAGTGGACAAATGCTTCAAATACTAGTGATTAAACCATTTTCCAGCTCAGCACTGATGTACAATAACGTATTTTTTTTCCTGGAAAAGAAAACTAAATCCACATCATTCACGTTAAAACAAAAGGTCATATTCCAGGGCCAGCTCCCCCTACTCCCTTCTCAGCAATTTCTTAGGCACAGTTCTGAAAAAAAAGCAAGATATGCATTTGGGGTATTGCATACAACCTGAAGTGAAGGATAAATTCACAAGCATTCACAAGGGGCATTCACAAGCATTTCCATAACCCTAAAATATGAAAACCTGTGCCCAGCTTTTATGTTATTGAAAAATTAATTTCTGCGTTATTTGCACGCTGATCATTTTGTCCATTTTTCCTGGTACCAACTCTATTCCAGTCAAAAAGCACAGAGGCCGTTCAGCACCCCAGAAAGTCAAGGGTTGGTTGGGCTATCCTGTGCCAAGGGGCACAAAAATGAACAGCATGCTGCTGGTCTCCAACTAATGCAACTTTTGGTTCTTCCAATTCTCCTGCCCTGTCTTGCCCATGATCCCTTCTTTCTCCATCACAAAACACCCAATGCAAGCAATTTGATTCAAAAGGCAGGTTAACGTGGCCTGGGGGCAAAGCACCAACAAAATCAGTGCATTTGGTGAGAAGGGCTATAGTTTAGCATCTCTAGATCAGGCGGGCAGGGGAGTTTGGGATAGTCTCACGTCAGAGTTGAGACCCAGGCCGTCCAATGCCAATGCTATTTTAATCCTTGCTAACATCTTTCCCATACTCCTGCCTTTCAGCATGGACAAATTCTCCAGCATTGCAGCTTTTCCTGCCTCTCCTCTCTGTCCCCTTCTCCCTGGAAAGCGCTCTGGGACTTGCTATCTGTCCTATTTCTCTGCATCCTCCTCCTTCCCCTCCCTGCCAAAAGCAAGAAGTTTTCAACTTGTCCAGAGTGACTAATTACCCTAATCTTTTTCTTCTCCCAAATCCCACGCTCACCTACACAGATCATACTTGGAACAGCTTTGCGAAACAAGGCAGGGAAAGAGAAGTGGGTGCCTGAGAGCCACCCAAGCCTGTCTCACAGCACCGAGGGTTATTTAAAGTCAACTTTGGCGCTGAGAAGCAACACAGCTGCGACCTAACCCGTGCTGCAGCAGCGCCTTTTATTTTTAGGTGCTTTCTCCTGGAATCACTCAAAACTCCTGCTTCCTTCTCAGTACGCGGGATGAACCCTAACACAAATGCTAAAGAGATTTGCATATTTACAGTTCAGAGCTGCTCTAATTCCTTTGAAATGCAGGCACACAAAGCCCCCGAAACCCTGTCAAAGCCAGGAGAGCTGTGCTTTATATCACTTAACACAGAGCCTTATTCTGCACCGTGTAAGGGCTGATGTAAGCATAATTTCTAGTACCTTCAGAGCAGGGCAGGTCTGTTCAGGAGCACGTACAGCCAGTTCTTTCCCTTCACTGCTCTCCCATGCAAAGGTTTGCACAGGTCAAGGAGCGAGTCTTTTTGTTAACAGTCCTCTCTCTATATACTCACATAGCTGCAAACTAAATAAATATCTATGTATATACACACCCCCTCGCACGTGCACATTGTAATGCTCTCATCTGTGTAGCACAGCTCATGCGTAATTTTTTTCCCTCCTTTCCCCTCCAGACGATTAGTTTATTTTAATGCCTGTCCCTCCGTCTTCAGCACCATACTTCAGAGAGAGTGATAGGTCGGCATGCCTCAGTTTAAGTTTATGAACTGACAGCCCGCTCTCGGTGACAAAAGAAAATGTAACCTAGGCCGGTTTTAAACCGCTGATTGTCAGATCACATGTTCAGTGTGTCATACGGAGTACACTTCATTAAGGACTGAATTACTTTACTTGTAACATGAGCTAAATTAAAGGCAATGTCAGGCTGCATAAATCACCAATTTAAATGTATCGCTAAGTACATTGAAAAAGTCATCATCACCCTGTGCCCTAAAATAACCCAAAAATCTGGCCTTCATTTTTATAAGTTGTAAGGATGACAGATAGGAGATTTTTGCTCCTCACTAGCGCTTGCAATTTTACTGTCAGAAACTATTGAACTTTTAAGGAATAGCAGTGGCCCACTAACACCTCCCATCCGACAGCGCATTTCACGGGGCTGCAAACCAGAGCTCGCCAGGTACCCATACGGGACGCGCAGAGCATCCGTCACCCTGTCATAGGAGCCCTTTCTTACCCTCACAGAGTGGAAATTTGGTATCGTGCTTCTTTGAGGAAGGATATTGGAAGAAACAGCCTTGGGAACACTTAGGGCTGCCAGGGCCGCGTCTCCTCCGTCAAGCCCTGTATGACTTGATTCAAGTCGGCAGGGTATTGTGGAGTTAAATCACAACAGGATTTAGGCAGACAGTTTTCCCACCGAGATGTATTTCTATTACCAGAGGTGGAAAAATAGCTATGTCAAAAGGAAATAGTTGGTAGGAAAATATGCACCAGTGCCCCATCTGTAAAGATTCAGGACATAATTCTCCTCTCACAGTCATTTTATTTCAGTGCAACTCAGTTGATTAAGGGTATCACTTCTGCTTTACACCGAGCCGAGCATAGATTTAAGTCACCGAGATCCCTTCTGAAATGTTAAGGCAGGCATGGGCTAGTCAGAATATTTCAGGTGATATTTCCAGAGGATGATGGGTGGCATAAATAAGCAGCATGAAGGGCCACATGCCCGTTGCCCAAGACAGGAAAACTTCTCTGAAGTCATAGACCAGTGTAAGACTGGTGGAAGTGGGCAGAGAATTAGAGTCTAAATTGTTTCTTCATGTTTTTTCCAACTATTTGAACAGGGGATTAACTGCTGGTAAATAAGTAAACTAAATTTACTTTTTAACAAGTAAATAAGGCTTGTCTGTCCTTTTCAATAGATCTTTCATGTGTTTTAACTTGAGGGGAGGACAGAGTGAAATAGTGAAAAGGCATTTTCTGCCGGTCTGCTTGCCATCTGGATCTCTCTAGGCCTTGGCATCTGTAGGATAGGAAGGAAAAAATCAAAGTATTCCTGGAAGGAAGAAGAGGCTGCTACCTAGCAGACAAATGTGAGAAACAAACCCGGAATTGAAGAGAAGGAAAAGGGGGAAATGTGAAACTCATTTATTTAGCCTCCTAGTGTAGATTTCTTAGCATGTCCCTTAACTTTCTGTGATCTCTTTGTTTTCTTGAGTATGATGATTTTCATGCCTTCTATTCTTTTCCCCCCTCCTTTCAGTTTGATGTTCCTTCTCCACAAGCTTCCTGCATATGTCAGCATGAAACAATAGGCTCTCATTACACTTGGCTCCTTTCATCTCCTTCAGAAACTGACCTACATTTGTTTTTTTTTTTTTTTTGTTTTATTTTTTTTTTTTTTT